>WURT03656676.1:0-18574 GCA_009936505.3 Holothuria glaberrima
ACGGCCTTTTTTCCAGTTGTGGCTCACTGGCTTGTTTTCCCTTACTCCATTGCTTATGCGGAGCATCACCCACAACGACAGAAGGTTCCATTTTTAAAGTCTTTGGTATGACTCGACTTGGGAATGGAACCCGGGCCTCCCGCGTGAGAGTCGGTGCTCTACCACTAGACCAAACACGCGGTCCCTAGACGGTATATCATTAGAACAAAGTTAACCGACAATCATCAGTGGGGCCCACAATCCTTTACTAACACATCGTGTTCTAAAAATCATCATCTGAAAACAGGCATTGGCCTATTCCATATTCGTGCATTGTTACGTAGCATGTAATGTGCTCAGTGACTTAGTTAGAATGTAATGAAACTCAAAAGAAGAGAACGTTCCAATTGAATTAGTAAGTACGAATTTTTCAGGGCCCCACATTCCTACCGGCCAAGGGCCTTGTGAACCCTATTCCTCCCTAAACACTACAGTGCTCGAAGTGAAAAAGAGCAGGCAAGATATTCGAGGAAATTTTCCGAAAGAAAAAAAAACATGCTCTGGTCAACAAAGCAATGACGCATGATCTCGTCACTCGCTTCTTAGAAAACCCCACTGTCATGACCTGGTTAATAGGTGTTGTTCTAATGACTTTTAAACCAATACCAGAAACAGACTTTTACAGCTAACGGATATCTATTAAGTATTAATTGTAGCTCAAACCAAGGACAGTCACTCCTGTTTCTTAGTATAAGTCAAATGAAATCATAAAATAAAACTAAATAAAAGATCATCTCGTGAGTTTTCTTATTTGACCGACAAAGGTTGATGTGTTCTTTTAAAAACTAAGTTAAATATCTATTTTGAAAGCTTGAAGGTACTGTAGTCTCATAGTCTAACACTAACCAATACGTCTCATTAAATATAGAACATTCTACTTATTAGCAATAGATAAGCGTGTGCGAAAAATCACTACCATGACCGCTTTACCGAGATTTTCTCTCTTGATCAGATATTATAAATACAACGACTGTTGAACACAACCTATCAGTTAAACTTTTTAATTACAGGAACAAAGACTGTAGAGCAAGACCTATCAGTATCGGGGGTTTTCTTCGTTTAAGTTACAGAATACATTAATTTCAGTGAAATTACACCAGTAACTGAGTTACATTTAAGAAAAGTTTACATTTCATCAAAATGAGGAGTTTCGTTTTTGTTCTTTTCGTGATTATTTCGACTCTGCTATCCCAAGCTCAAAGAAGTTATGCCAGTAAGTATTAATTTATGTCAGCTCATTTTCATCATATTTTGTTACACAATAGTCGGATTGTTTTAAACATTCTTGAGCTATCTTAATAAATCTTTTAATCTTCATGACAAGTTTCAAAATCTCACTTAATTGAGGGTTTAATCTTCTCTTGTATGTTGCTCCCATCACTGTTTACCAGAAGCTTTTCTGTCGGAAGTAGCCTGCATGAGCAAGTTACCTTGTGAGTTGTTACGAGTTTCCAACTCATTGAAATGTATGAAATGTATGCGAGCTGACGAGCTTTCGCGGGTTATTACACCTTTTATTAACAGTATGTTGCGAGTTGACAATACGAGTTACCGAGTGACCATATAATTCTTTTTTGAACTTATATGACGAAACCACAGGGATTGTGTAACGAAATTTTCTCCCGAGTTTTTTACGCATAACAAAATGTTGCCCAAATAGTAAGATAGAAATAGAGCTTGAGGCACAGCTTAGCAGACAAACAAAACGACACAAGCGAACCAGAAAGAAACTGCCCACCTTGTGCTCACATGGCGTGAAGAAACAATCCTACCTCTAGGCGAGATGCAGTGCCAAAGTGTTTGACATTCCAAAGGAGACAAAGCTTCATATTGTGCCCCTCTACTCATACCTATATACCTACTGATAACCAAGGAGGATACCTCCAGTTAAACCTTTATCTGTAATCTTGTTCCAGTTTTTCTTTTGTTTCCCTGTTATTACTTATATTCATAACCTTATAGTTATGTAAACTTACCTGTACTTACGATTCAGTCCTTTTTTAAGATTGACAATCATAGTATCGTTTTAATGACGTGGTGTCCCTTCCAATTAATTGCCGAAACCAGGATTGTACACATTCACCCATGCATTGTCTGGCTCACCCAATAATTTAGTTGACTGTTTACCATTCATACTGAACACCGTTCGCCGATTACATTATAACCCTAAGTAACTTGCATGTAATTTTTGTTACTGTGGACTTGGTAGAATTCGGCTCACAATCGGAGTCCAGTAAAATCTGGACACGAGTCTGTAACTGAGAGCGAGTCCGGACTAGAGTGTCACAGCATTGAAGATGACACATTGAAACATGAGTCAAGCACAACAGTTCAAGTCCACGTTTGGTATGCGTAGAGCTTCGACACTATAGTGAGAAAGAGAGAGGAGAGAGAGAGAGAGGGGGGGGGGGCTATAAATTAGGGTTCATAGGTGCAGTGCATTCCCGTCACGCTAACGCATCCAACGTCTGCACCATGCTTCCCATGGAGAAAAAAAATTGAAGATAAGAAATCAAGGTACGATGAAGCGGGAACATCTTCTCCTTTCTTGGGAAGATGTAATTGTTTAAGAAAAGAGAATGCCTTATGATTATCGGGGAGCGTAAATTCAGACTCACCTAAACGTGGTAGACATATTTTGTGACAAAGTTTTACGTGTGTCGGTGCAGAACGAATTAGTTATGATTGAAACTCTGACTAATGACCATGCTTTAAGGATAGTAAGACAAAAAATTATTCTCGTGAAAACTAATGAATGATATGAAAGGTACACTTCGAAACTGTTTAGAGGCCGGACACTGTAAAAGTAGACATCATTTAGAAATTAAATATCATGAGTAGCATTTACATAGCGTGATGTTGTCCACACTCGACGCGATTATGTTAACTGGCTACACCAATTTTATCATACCATTTTTTAGCGCGCTTCGCGCGGTCCCATTCTGGTCTGACAGTTATTGTATACTAGTGCAACATCAATGAAAAAGTAATCTAAAATAAGCTTACCAGTGTTCTTCCCCTTACGGTATGACTAATTTCCTGCAGGCAAGTAGCAAGGAGGGGAGGGATGGTGCATGTCCCCTAATATTTCTCTCTTCACCCATGATTCCAGCTTCTACAGTCGAGACTGTTAAAAGAGCATTTGCCCCCCTCCTATATTAACCATAACCTTGCATTGTAACACTGGTAATTGTCCTCCCAAAAGTTGTAGCCTGGCTACGTGTTTACACCCTTGTCGCTCACTTACCCTTGAAAGCTTTTTGCCTGAAATCTCGTTCAAAATCAGTTATGCTACGACTTTGTTGGGAGTTTGAGGTACTCCCATTCTCATTTGGTCAGCGAAAAGCCTCATCCTAGTAGTATCACCATTTTAAATCCCACAGAGCTCACGGAGTGATACTCTTGGACCACGTGAAGGGACTCCTTGACTCCACACTGTACTATCTAATGCTCTGCTCTCCAATGGCGCCTGTAGAAAAGGTCTTCAAACGCATATTGCCACTTACACAGATTCACTGTCTTAGAGGTCATACACTCCTGCCCAAGATAGCTTAAATTCTCCCCACAACGATTAGTTTTAGCCCCTCCGCCAATTTACCCCTCCCCCAAACTACCTGTCTACAAAACCTCCCGGATAAACCTACAATAGATTGTACTGAGTTCAAATTGCACAAGGTTATATCCACACATCACTGTGTGTGAGCAACTGGAAACACAAATGACTACACAGTCATCACTGACAGCCAGTGTGAAGCTATTGCTTGAATTTGTGTTAAATGAAATGCAGTTAACAACTGTACTGGGAGAGGTGGTCATATTCCTAAATATTTTTGGGCCAAATATTAGCGACTTGATTGAAAGTGGGAGGATTTAAAGCGTCCACGGTTCCGTCCCATGATGTTGAAATTTCGATGATCCACTTTCAAGCACTTCGTAGGGTGTACAAAGTTTTTATTGTGTTTCATATTGACTTTAGAAAATGCTTTAATACATCGGCCGTTTCAACTTGTGGGGTAAGAGGGCAATTGTTTATTTCATGTTATCTTGCACTCGTTAAAGGAATCATGTTAATCCATTTCTCTCGTTAACCATTTCTTTCCAGATTGCGCCAGCTGTTACAGTATGCAGGGAGAAAAAGCACGAAAATGTACTTACGATTATAATTGTGGTAAGGAGCTTTTTATCTTTGAAAAAAAAAGATTATGTCACAAGCAAGAACGTTCGTTATGTGGTTCCCTGCCAAAAGAAGTAGTACATGTCAAGCTCTTTCGGTCTGAGCTGCGCCGGGCTTTGCCGGGCTGTGCCGGGTTGTGTCGGGCTGTGCCGGGCTCTGCCGATCTGTATCAGGCTGTACTGTGTAGGATCAAAGACAAAAAGCAAAGTCGGCCAGTTAACTGGTCCGACCGAAGGTGCCTCAGTCCGGCGCGCAACCGACTTTGATGGCAGGACTTGCCAAGTGGGATGAAAGCCGGAGTACACGGAGAAAAACCCGCCTTCCTCAAGAGGGATTCGAACCCATACACATGTGAGACACATTGGTGCACAGCAGCTGGAAAAGACCACTCTGCCACTCTACGACCCAAGGATGAAAGACCTTTACATGTACTATTTATACTAGTTGTACTTAAAGTAAATTATACTTACAAGATTGTAATTTTTAACCTTTGGTAACCGAACATGACCTTTGACCTCTGCCAATCTATGTGGGATTCTTAAATTTTATATGGAGCATCTACATGCAAAGTATGAGACCCTCAAAGTTATCCTTCTTGAGTAATCATGTTTATAAGGTTTTCATAATTTGACTTCTGATGACGTCATATGTATTTGGCTTCCACCATAGTCAGTAAACCTCTTGAACTTACTGTGGACCATCTACATTGTCAAGTGAGAGATCCCTCAAACTATCCTTTCTTGAAATATTATGGTACGAGTTTTTACAATATCACTTCCAGTGATCTCAAATGACCTTTTACATCCGCCAAAAGCAGCGGGATCTTTAGTCAAATGCAGTGCATGTGCATTCTACGTATGATATTCCTGAAAATGGCCCTACTTGAAACATCGTGTTGAGGAGCTTTTCGAAAGTTCACTCTTGGTCACTTGACCTTTGAACTCCATAAAAGGGGCTTCGAGAATATTGTAGAAATCCTCATGCTTCAAGGTTCAAGTTCGTGCAATATCATGTTTTACGACATTTTCACCGTTTAATTTCTGTGACCTTATACGATCTTTGACCATCACAAAAACAATAAGGCCCTTGAATTAATTATATAGCATATTAATGCAGAGAATGGGATCCCTCAATGTTATTATTTTGGTGTTTACAAGCAGTTTAAGAAGTGATCGCAGTTTCACCCCTAGTGACATCAGATGAACTTGGACTTTCACCAACGACGCCTTACAATTTATGAACTTGACAAATGTGTATACTATGTATTAAATGTATCCATTGTTCCTATCTCGAAAATCATTTTAAAAGCTTTTTTTCTTTTGTCCTCAAGTGCCTTTAACGTCCGTAAAAACAAAAGAAATCTTTTGTTAATAAGAACACTCTATACACTAAGTATGAAACTTCTCCATCATTGCTATCTTGAGATGTAGTGTTTGCAACCGTTCACAATTTAAGTTTTGGTTGTTTCACCACTGGTGATCTCAGATGAAGTTGGACTTCTACCAAAAACGATGCGGTTCTTCTTCTTCTTAATATGTCAAATCTGCATACTAAGTATTAAAAGTATCCATCATTCGTATGTTCAAATACCGTACTTACAAATATTTTGGTTTCTGAAGTTCTGAACTCGGGTGACCTCAATTGTCCTTCCACTTCCATCAAAAAGAATAGGAACCTTCCCTTAATACGGTGAATCTAAATACGAAAAAAAAATACTTGAAAAGTACCCATCATTGCTGCCTTGAGATATCGCATTTACAATCGAAGCGTCGTAGACAAACATACACCCATACGCACCCACACAAACACACTCGCACACGTGATGCATAGATTCCCTTCGGCAAGGTATCCAAATTATGACAACACTGAAGAAAAGATCAGTACGTACATGCCTTGCATCTAGGAACTGCCACTCGGAGTGACAGCTCCCTGCTCCAACCAACGTGCCAACGGTAATGTTTGGTATACGGGCAGATTCGTACGTTTTTCCATAAAAATCTCGAATATGGAATTTCTAAGCAACGATGATTTGTTGTATAGTGGAAATAAGTCTACATTTGGCTTATTTCACCTCATTTAAAAGTGGGTTTGTTCTTGGAGAAAGGAAACCTGACAACTCTCCATACATCGTAGGCGTAAGACGCTATTCTCCATGGAAGGGGGTGAACGTTGTTTCGGATGGCCGTCCAGGGTGAGGGGTGTCTCCCCATTGAAATTTTTTGAAATTTTGAGGGTCCTTAGATGCAATTTGGTGCAACGTATTGGGCAGTTTTAAAGAAAAATTCTGTACAGTTTTGACATTTTTACAGGGGGTGCAAATAAAGGGTTTTCGTCCATGAATTGAGGGGATGTTACATAAAGGGTAGATATTTCACTTGCTACACTAATCCCCATTTATCCACCATGGTTCGAGTCATTATTTCTAACTTAATTCTGTTCGCTAAGGTCATTCACTAAACCACCTTCCACTAGGGTCAAAGGTACTTCGAAACCTTACATAGGGATACTTAGACCTGAACTGTCACACTGTCACCATGGAGCTAATACTTGGGCCAGGTAGTAGCTCCATGCTGTCACACTGGCTAATCTCTACTCAACTCTGTTCTTCATCACATTTTTACAAAGATGTGAACAGGAGAATCCACAATCGACGGTCCACTTCTCAGAAGTTGGGAAACATAAAAGATTTTGTGTATCAAATTATAGTACTAGTGTTTCAGAGTCAAATCCGTCTTTCATACCCATGCCATGTCATTATCTCGAACCATCCAAAAGTTTGCCTAAATGAAACATTACCTACTATACAAATCAATTATTCTTTGCAAATTATTAAGATGACAAACTTTGTGACTTGTTTCTTTGACAGAAGATCTGGGATATATTTTACTAAACGACGTGGCTTTATTTTTTAGCTTTTATAATTTGTGTGGTCTCCTATTTATCATCCTCCCTACTAGTAATTGTTTGAAAAGAAATAGTCTATCATATCGACTGCTAAATTGTTGAATTAATTCCTAAAAGGGTCAGGCATATACTATAATGAACACTGAAGTATGACATATTTCTCCAAAGGATAGACACCAAATGACGTAAACACTACCACAGAGGTAGCAATGTAATAACTTATAACTTATAAAACAATTGCTTAAGCACAAGACGTAAGTCAACGGGGTGAATTGCAGAAGGTGAGCAGAAGAAGGATATAAGTGTATCCTTAAAAGGAGTACCTCGCCTTGTACTCCTTTGGCGTGAAGAAAAAGGTCTCCCTACTGGCAAACTCACACAGTGTCGTGGTGATATTGATATAGGAAAGATATGAAAGGTGATGTGGTTATCGTGTACTCTGTTTTAAGGTCACATTCAAGTAATGCCCGTTTGACAGTGAGGCAAAGATTTTACTAAGGACGAAAACGGTAACTTTTGCCAACTTGAGATGTTTCCCGTGGCTTCTAAGTTCTAAATCACGAACCATTGTAATTATTACCCAATCTGTGTTTCTGATTACCTATAGACACGGATGGAAAGCGACTTTGGAACCAAGAGTAATGGCAAGTTGAGAAGAGGAATAGACCAAGTACAAAAACAATCGAAAAACATTTGCGACGATAGTAAAGAGCTTAAAAGATTATGTGATATCACGATAGACTGCATGGTTTAATGTTAGAAAATGCGAAGTTTTTGTAGCCTCCTTAACGCTTTAATTGGATTTGACAATGTAAGTTCCCCATCAATTCGGTGGATCTAAGCCCTTTAGATTCTTGGCTCTGCGTGTGGAAGATATTAGGCGGATAATTGGACTTGTACCTACTGGTTTTATTCATTTAACTGAACATCATTTTAGAAGCCTTTCGATTTTCTTTTTACCTACAGTACCAGGTGGAAAGCGACTCTGGAACCAAGAATTATGGCAACTTGAGAAGAGGAATAAACCAGTCGTAAGTTACACCATGCAGGGAGTTGGTGTCTTCCAACTCCCTGCACCACGGAGCTACTAACATGATATGTCAATTTAAGCTGACCTATAAGACCTAAAATTAAAATAAAGTATGTTACAAATGTTTGAAAATTAGTACTCTTTCATCTTCATAGGACATTCGTGCGCTCAGCTTTAAAAATATTAAGCTTACCTTCTCAATTCAAAATGGCAACTTGAGCTATAATTTGTGACGTCGCTTTTAATCTCTTAAGATACCAGGTTTTTCTTCATTTGATTGTATTGAAGCTACAATAACTTTCTTTGTTCCAAAAGTTTTGTTTCAAAGTGTGAGGGCTGTCTTGTTATTGATTATAAAACAAGCTCTTTCACTTAAAACATAATATGGAAGTTAAAATTTTTTTCTTAAAGCCATGTCAACATTTCTGTGTCAAGATGGAATCAGTTGTGAGATCGAAAGTTTCAAATCAAATGAATAAACTCGGTAAAACTCATGACGTCATACAGAGATGAATTCCGAGTAAGCACGGTTTCTGTACTTAGAACCGGCCCATCTTAGCACAAATGTGTTTTCAGTTTTTTCTTCACCGTTTACCAGTTTACAAATATACTGGACACAAATAGGGAACGAGAGATATATAAGTGTGTCCACACGACTGTGTGTTGTTTACTTTGTGTATCTATTGTCTAAGTCAGGAACCTCTCGATGTAAAATTTCGCTGCTTGCGACTAGACCGTGTAAGCTGTATGCGAAATTTGTAGTAAGGTTATTGTCAGGCACTCATGCTAGGGAAGCACGGGTGACCCCGGGAACTACTGACGTCCCATTTTTTGCTACTTTGAGGGGTTGAGCCTAAGAGATTTACTGACAATCCTCTCCGATGTAAGACTGAAGATATACTCTTATTGCCCACTTCTGTGTATTTTCACCTGAGGTCTCAGGGGAGGGGGGTTATATGATGTTAAAAGTATTTTGATTTCTACCACTTTTGTGCTTACTCTTTAAAAAATGTCTCACTGTGAATCTGTATCCTTCTCTTTGTAATGTGCGTTGGCTTCATCGATTTTTTAATACTGCTTAAGATCATGTAAACATTACTATTCAAATAATGTCTTCTAATGACAAATGGGTTTAGCAACGTTATAGCATGTGGACGCAAGGATTGTGGTAGCAGAGTCAAATAACATGTCCTGACCATTAAAGACTGGGGGGGGGGGTTGCGACGGCAGCTTCTCGTAACCAAAAACTTTCCGAGCAATACAAGACGATTTTAGAGTTCTGGTGCTTTTGTTGTATGAGGATAAAGTCCTCCCATGATTGCTTCCCAATCAGGAAAATCTTTTAGGGCATGCATCTTTTTTCTCTCGTGAAATGTCCTCCCACATGCATCAGTGCCCTCGCAGTACCTGTGCACTGTTTACCTGCCGGTGACTTTGTAAAGGCCTATTAGTAACTTGTTTTGTGAAAAGCGGTGCGGGTACTTTTATCTCAAAATAGTTGGCAAGCTTAGCACCTGCTCTGTGACCTTTTTGTTTATATGAGATTTCTTCAAGAATATAATCAATTGAATTTCTCATCCTCACAAAGCCGTTCTGCCTTATGTTCGTTAAATGTAGAAGAGCAGGCTTTACAACACGTTATCTTAGGAAACAAACGATCAATTCTCCAGAACTGACACACCGAGGATACAGTACTGTACATATCTGCAACCAAAACAATCGTCATCACATTCACATTTTAAACCTACAACAAAAATGTTAAATATTAAGTAGTTGTTGATTCTTGTTCGTGTTTTTCGAGATTTACTTTACAATGAACTATTATATAACTAGACTATGTATGACCAGGGAAATTAACTGTTCATCATATTCAGTTACACTGCAATGCTTCCTTGAAGTAATATTCTTAAGTTTTGCCAAACAGTCTTCTAACCATCTTAATTTCCTTTCATTTTTTCAGTCAATAGAAGAAATTATCAGACGTCTCATTGAATAGCTGTTCCATCTAGCTCCGTCACCAGATAAAGATATTCATAGGTCTACCAATCGGCGTTAGAAATACTTCGACAATCTTTGGAAAACATACAAAACCAAGGCTGGATTGGTCAACAGACGGAGATTTACCACTAAATGTTAAAAAATAATCAATTATCATGGATATTCATGTCTTGAGTAGCCGTACAAATGAGATAAACGATTACATTCTTGGTAAATGAAACGAGATTTATTTGGACATTGCCTGGTACTTTTAGCAGAACTATGAAATATTTTTACAATTTTTAGATTTTTTATCTTTTAAGAATTTCTTAGATGCTGCAATCATGTGTAGGAAAATTTATCCTCAGATTTATTAACATCAGTGACTTAAAACAAGAATCTTCCTTTGAAAATAATTTAGAATTAGATCGAAATCGAGAGGTAAACACCCAGTAACTCCTTTAGGCGTGGATCCGTGTGAGGGATCAACCAGACCGAGCCCTTCCTCCCTCTCCTTTTCCCCAGACTCAATAATTAGTATCTGAAAGTTATATTCTCCTGACTATGACCTAAGAGGTCCCAGAACCCCCAAAATCGCATATTGCGCCATTTTTCTTATTTTCTATGGAAAGCGCCATCCACGTCTGTGGATTGTGGATCTTTCCTCCAAATCCTGGATCCAATCCTGCCTTTAGTTTATATTAGCAGAGACAAATTGCATCTGCCCAGTCATCAGTGGCGTAGCCAAATTTCTCTCACGGTGAAGGGGGCATGCAGTATATTTTTGTGATTGCCGGGCTTGGGGGAGAGGGTTCCCCTGAAAATTTGTAAAAAAATGAGGTGTACTTACGTGCCATTTGGTGTCATATGTGCTAACTTTGAAGTAAAATTTGTGTTACAAAATTTACATATTTTAGGTACTAAAAAACAAAAAAAAAACCGGCATTAGTCAGGGAAGGGTAAAAAGCTCCCCTAAATGCGTCACTACCAGTCATATTTTCTCTCAAAATATGTAACCTACTTTGATAAAACCAAATTTGTAATTTGTTGATTTTTTGTTCTAATCACTGAAGGTTATCATCGTAAACTTTTTTTAAAGGAATATATTTATCAAAAGGCTTGAAATAAAATATTTGCATTTAGAAAAGTATTCCATTCTTCACTTTTCTTCTTCCTTTTGTGCGAAATTCGCAAATTGCGCGTCCTTTTAGAGAAAAGAAGAAATTCGAATAAGGGAAATATGTGTGTTTTGCAAAAGTGCCTCTGATATTTTGTAAAGATAGTACTCGAGTGAGGAATTCGCTGAGTGACGGAGGTTTAAAAGTTAGGGTGGGTGATTAGCTATGAGCATTTAGCAATGTGGTTTCCCAGTAAAAAATGAGACCATTTTAAAAAATTTTGGACGACGTTTTTTCGTCTTCCATTTTCGTCCTTTGCCATTTGGACGATTTTGCCGCTTTTGTACGATTTTTCAAGGTTAAGTAAGAATGGAATATTTTATTAAGTAATCAACCGAATGTTCTGCGTTAAAATGGGTATTTAGTACCTCAGTTATTGCTGCCGTGCTCTAGTACAAACTTAATACGAAGAGACCGTGAAGGTTTAAGAGGTTTGAGACTTTGCTCGTAAATTTGATCCTGTTTTGTAATGGAATATTTCAGGCAGCGATACTGGAATGTATAAGTGTCTTTGACAATTTTAAAGGCATGACGATTTTGGACGAAATCCTGCAAAAGCAGTAATTTTTCGTCCCATTTTCAAGGGGTTTTCACTTAAACTGATAACATCTTAACGGCAGATTAAATAGTAACGGATGGGAGTATATTCTACGTTTTGTTATGACCCCCTCTCCCAACTGCAACGCTTAACACCTTTGTGGAGCATCTTCTCGACCTAACTCTACCATTACATGACAATTATCTTTTAGGCTGGATGTCCGCTGCCAAACTGATCTGATGTGGCTCCACGAGTACGGAGCACGGGTATCATTACTTGAGTTAGAAGGGCCCCAACGAGGCTCACGGCTTTGTACCCCACGACCTATTCTCCGGCTCAAACCATCTTCTAAATTATTTCAACACATTGGTGTCTTAAATTTGGAGGGCTTTCCGGGTGCCCAACTATTGGTCTTAACCGATGTCGTAATTATCCGATGGGCCTGGTGAACTAAAGATAAGACGGACGAAAACAAGAGGGGTAGGAAGCCTTGAGAAAAATTTCTGCACATCCGACCTACGAACTTCTGAGACCTGTGTTACTGTGTTACTATACGCGGTTGCCCTTTGAAGTGACGACATTTCAGACAGGCCGTACGGTTCTCCGAATTTCATCATTTTAACAAGTGAACGAAACGTACTTTTCTCAGGACAACCCGCTTTATAGAGCGTGCTTTAAAAAAGTTTGAAATATGATCGTCCAGCAAGAAATGTCATCTCCATTTGTATTTTGGAAAAAAAAGTATATGATGCTTTGACTCCTTCCATCCCCAAGCTACGTTTAACACACTTGTGAAAATAAAAAAAAATGTACCAACCGTACGTTTGTGTTTTGACTCAATCAAACTTTATGAATATAAACTTTATTCTTTAAAACTGAAACGCTAGTAGCTTGGGTGCATGATCTTAGACTGTTATGTGTTACCCAGACCCAGGGGGGGACTGAGTCATTGAACCGGCCCGGGCATTATTCACCTAGACCGGCCCATTATTCAATGACATGTTACTAACATAGTCATCGCCGTCCTGGGAGAGGGGTCTAAGGGGATGGGGTAGCTTTAACTTAAGGAATGCATAGATACAAAATGATGCTATATTTCTAAATTTTGTAGGTTACAATAATCCTCTAAAAAATAATTTTCCAGAAGTAACACTTGTAAACTGAGGAAAATTTAAAACGTAATTATAATTAGACAAAGATAAAAGTTTTACCCTGGATTTTATTTAGTTTTCTTAGCATTTTGTGACAACATGCTGAAAAATGAAAAAAAAAAATAAAGTCCACTAAGAGAGTAGCATATGTAGGAGTAGGAGCCTACGCAGTTTGCTGCTTCTGGCAACCACACCATCAATGATGTTTTTAGTGTCAAGTTTGACCTAGCTTGGCCAAGATCCTTTTTTCCACTGACATCAACTTGAACGTCTCAAGATGTTCTTGTGTAATTGTCTTCTCAAACGGTTTTTTTATTCTCTTCAAGGCAGACAAAGAACGTTCACATGCCACTTGCGATACATTTAGTGTTAGCAGCAGCTTGTAGGCAAGCCCAATGCTCTTATAGGCATCTGAGAGAAGGTTCAACTTGAGGAGAACAACAGAGAGGACAGTCTTTAGTCTTCGTAGTTCTTCTGCAATGATAGTATCATCAAATCTTAGCAAATATCTATGCAGCTCTTCCATAGCTCCCGATGGCACTTGACCAAAGTTCCTTGGGTGCAGGAGTGTAAGATCAGCATAGAATGTTGATGTCGCCTGATCTATCAAATCGTCGTTCAGTACTGCTCACATTAGTGTCTATTATCGTGTTATTCAATTCAATGCAATACCTATTCGCTGGGTGTGCACTTGATGTGGACTCATGTGTGGCTCGTTCGCCGTCCATGCGTTTCTTCTGCTTTTACCGTTTTACCGGAAGGGACTCTTCCATAAACAGATCAACTTCCATATCTTCCAGCTGGTCATTAGCCCATTGAACAAAATTTGCAGCTGCTTAATGAGTAGCATGGAAGCTTTTTATAATCATATATGTTATAGGGTATATATAATATAAGAAAATTGAGGCAACGATTTACTGTCTAAGCGAAGCGACGCCATGATTGACGCATAGCGTACAAAACAACATTTGCCTCTAAAGGCGGCCTCCAGATTGCAGGAAATGGCACTTCCCGGGCCCTGTGGTGTGTAATGCTGACCACGCTGATCTTAGTCATCGTACTTGTATATCTGTGCGAAAATATTAGCAGAGAATTCACGAGCTGATTTCCACAGTTGCAAATATATTTCTACATACTGCATAGCTCGTCTGTATTCTATTAACTATTATTAAATTGTAATTTTTATCAGGCTCCCTAGCCCACCGGCCCCGGCCCACCGGGCATTGCCCGAATGCACGTATGGTCAGTCCGCCAGTGCCCAGACCAAGGTTCAAAAGCAGAGAACATACGGTTTCATGCCAACTGAATTCATCTGTCAGACTGTTGAATCCGGGCAGTTTTTGATTGATACGTCATATTAGTGAGTGGGAACGAGTTTTCATGTGTGTATGGCGGTGGGGTAGGTTACCAACAAGCTGTGTACGACTCAATTACATTCGCAGCAGCCACAAAGCTAGGATTTTGTAATGAGTGAATGAGGAGAAAAATAGTCTAGCTACGGAGTGTCATTCAAGGATTTCAGGTGGAAGGGAGGTAACATCGGTAAAGTATGTACCAAGATTTTCTCCTTAGAAGGACCTTAATGATAGTTTGAATGAATTCTCTGCCTTTAGCCAAGCGCCAAAGGGATTGGGGGGGGGGTCCAGGGGTGAGTCCATACCCCTGGATATATTTTCGCCCACCCTTAGGAAATTAAAAATTACCATAACCTTAGCACATTTTGCACCTCTCGCTCCCCTAACAATTTTTCGCCCCCTGGAAGCCATCCTGCCTTTCAGCACCTTGTCTGGCTACGAAATATAAGAAATCGTATGGTAAAAGGTCTAACAAAGCTTTCTGTGTATACTTGCGACAAAAGATCTCATCGTAAATTTAATATGAATGTCCAAGCCTAAATTGTTCCCAGTTAACATGAAAATGGTCTGAAATGGCTTGCATTGTCATCATTTGGACCCTAGAGACCAAACTAATTATCGTGAGGTAATATTGATTTGAAAACCCAAATTGGTCCAAAAACCCTATTATGAAGGCCATGATCGATGTCCACACTGATTTGCTGCTGAAATTCTAAAAGTGTCGGTCATGGATGACGTAAGTTCCTAGACATTATGAATTGATACGAACTCAGTTTGCTGCGTTAAAAACAGGGAAGGTTATAACGATGTATGCGTCGGAGTTATTTCGGAAGCCATATTGACTTACTGTAAATGCTCCAGTACATCCGGTCGATACTGATAAAAGACACACTGGACCAAAGACGTCATCATGACGTGACTAGCGATGCGTCCTCCTCAGTTTTGGGAATAGGGCAACTCTAAACAGTCCTTGTCTATTCAACTCCACAATGTATACATCATCAATCCTTCCCTCCAGTAAACCATCAGCATCATCAAATCGCCCAGCTTTCAGAGAAATGTTCAAGTTGTGCTTTTTATGGTCATGTTAGTGATCATGAAATGACGCTTTTAGATGATTAAATACTCCGTTTCAATGACCACAATTTTGTCAATATTCCATGGTTGTAACGGCCTGGAAATCTGGAAACTCATCGGGCATTGTCCCTGGATTTCATAAGATGGCAGCCTAGGGCGGGCACTTAGTCCCTCCTACCTCTGAGGCAGCCCTCCGAGCTTCCACGGGTCCATAACATTGTAACTTGGATACCCTGTGATAAAAAACTTGATTGGTTCCTACCACTTTTGAAGACAGATCGACATGTACTGTTGTACCTAAATTAATCTTTCAACTATAAAACAATTTTACCAGATTAGCCATGTTTTTTTATAGGCAGATGAAACACTTACAGACGCGTTCGACACATTTGGATACTGAGGTTTTTACTTCCTTCACTGATGCATCTGCAATCGACAACATGTATAGATTTGGTTGTTTTAACAAGTCCAGCTAACTTAATGTTCGTCTAACTAGAGGTGAGACTATATTTGCCAGGCGAAGGAGGAGGGGGGAGGCGGGCAACAGCCCGAAGCCTCAACAGAAACAACAAATTCTCTAAATGATAGCCCACCCGGTGTTTTAGACGCTTCTCCCGTGCGGACAATTCTGAGTTTTTACTGAATGTCACGAGATGACATAAAACCTTTAATATAACATGATAATATAGGTTAATGCATTCATGGTTGCGTAGATGCCAAGTTGGCTTAGTGAGCGGTAAGACATTGTTTGCTAGACCCAAGCACGTGTGTTTCAATTCACACAATGAATTCAGGGGTTACGTAACTAAAGAAAGCGTGTAGCGTGGGCTACCTCGTGTATTCAGAACAGTCTATCAAGCGAGACGGTGCTCTGAGGTTGTCTAAGGTTTTGTGGTACGGTTGACGTGACTTACGCCGTTGAGGGTGTGTATACCGGTGGAGGAGAAGTTAAGCTAAGGCACCACTGAGGGTGTATCCTTTCTTATGGGTTCCCACCGGAGAGAACGTGAAATTCATGTCGTTCGACCGGTGCAGATCATGAGAGGTAAACCGATGAGACGCCTTATCACCGATCGTGATAGAAAGTTTTCTTCTGAATACAGGGTGAAGAACCAGATTGAGGCAAAACTGATTTTTTACTAGTATGAGTTAGCTAACTGCCTTTGGGTGGAGGTATTGGTATATTTAGTAGAACAAAATTGAGGCAATTTAATATGCTTGAGAGATGGCTGTGGAATAAGATTTGTGGAGAGACGGTAGTGTAACGTAAACAGAACATAGCCTTTCAGTTGTCCTTATCTAAACCAAAAAGGGAAAAAGGAAGAAAAGCAAAACTGGCAAAACAAGTGTACAGAAATGAGATTTATTACTTGGCTGATGCGGGTTTCACGCAGTAAGTGAAACACAATTGGGCAGGAGCAGTATTCTTCATGTTCTTGGAAATTAAAATTTGCAAATGTTACTTGAAGTTGAGCTTGACAGGCTACTATTAAAAGGGGAACCATTATACTTTACAGAAATCTGGTTTTCCCGGTGGGAAATTATCCTGATGACGGGATGATTGTGGCCTAACTAGATACCATCTAACCACAAAAGAGCTCCACGAATAAGCTGTGACGAGCGAATATATTCATTCAGTTATAAAAGACGAGAACTTGAGTGCGAGTATGATTTCGAAACAAAATGAACGTTGATTTGAGACTGAGGAACTACTTTCTATAGTCATTTATGAACTTGATTTTTAGTCCAGTGAGTACGGGGAACCAGAGATAGTGCAACCAGTCAAGGGAGATGAGCGAGGAATAAATTTAAGAATTGAAGTAATTTTGAGGTCTCTTTTCCTTTTTGATTCCTTGCCGAAGGCAGGCGAGGAATCTATGCGATGGTAATGTCGTGTGTGTATGTATGTGTGTATGTGGACCCAACATTTCATACAAGGTGAGGACATTTTCTATTCAAGATGAGGTCCTCAGGTGTCTGAACAATTTATATTTTACATGTCCTTAGGTGTGTGAACAATAGACAGTCTATTGTTAAGGTCAGGGTTAAGGAAGCAAACACAAAGGAAAGAACAATGAAGTCCTCTCCTTGATAGGAAAAAAACCTGTAAGTGTATGTTTGTGTATGTGACGCCTAGCTTGTAAACACGATATCTCAAGATAGCAATGACCGACGCTTTTCATATTTTGTATATAGATTTTTCATGTTGAGAGAAAGAACGCTATAGATTTTGGTGGAGGTCAAAGGTCATCTGAGGTCACCAGAGTTCAAAAACTGATCACCTTGTAAAGGCGATATCTCGAGATAGCAATGACCGACACTTTGATATTTGGTATATAGATTTGTCATGTTGAGAGAAAGAACCATATTGTTTTTGGTGAAGGTCAAAGATCATTTGAGGTCCCCTGAGGAAAAACCGCGAAAACCTTGTAAATGGCTTGTAATCATGACAAACCACCCTCCATAGCATTAACGGATGTGTCCAAGTCAAAAGGGGCATTCCCAAAAACTTGTTGACAGGTGACTTAAACAAGTATCTGTGAAGACTTTTCACTGCTTTGTCTGACAAATGTTGTAACAAAAACAAAAGCATTGACCATCATTGATTAATTGTAAATAAATGTATTTGAAAATTTATTAAAATCTGCACTAATTATGGAATAATCCACCCGCATGGTAATAATGGATGTATCCAAGTCATAAGGGGCGTTCCCAAAAACTTGTTGACAGGTGACTGAAACAAGTACCTATGAAGACTTTTGGCTGCTTTGTATAACAAATGTTGTTACAAAAACAAAAGCATTGACCAACATTGATTTATTGTAAATGAATGTATTGAAAATTGATTAAAATCTGCACTAATTACAGAAAAATTAAATGTTTACTTAAACTTGAGTCCCTTGAAAATATGGAATAATCCAGCCCCATGGTAATAATGGATGTGTCCAAGTCAAAAGGGGCGTTCCCAAAAACTTGTTGATAGGTGACTAGAACAAGTACCTATAGAGACTTTTGGCTGCTTTGTCTAAAAAATGTTGTAACAAAAACAAAAGCATTGACCAATATTGATTTAGTGTAACTGAATTTGTTTGAAAATTTATTAAAATTTGCAGTAACTACAGAAAAAGTACATGTTCACTAAAACTCGTTT
>WURT03656687.1:0-10755 GCA_009936505.3 Holothuria glaberrima
CTTCCTTTGTCGCTACATTAATATGCCGTCCTGGGAGATGTCCCCCCTTGAAGCAATTTTTGTTGATTTAAGGTTGCTTAGATGCAAAATGTTGTCATCTTTGGGATATTTTTGGAACTGAGTTTGTATGGCTGGAAAATGTCTATAATTTAGTGAACTCTAATTTTTGGTTAGGTGAAAGAGAATATGTTGTCTAAAAGAACGATACGTTGTCAGCAAACCTCCTGAAGCCCCCCACTACCTAAAAAATGATCATGAGACGGAGTGAAAGGCGTGACGAATGCGCGCGAAGCGCGCCGAAATCTTTCATTAAGTAATGATATTTCCATGACAAAACCTACATTCAGGCTCTGTAGGCACCGCCCTCCAGTTCAGCTGCCATTTCATTTTTTTTTATTCTACTTAGATAGGTTAATTACATGGTCTCAGACTTGACAGATGTCTTTTAATGCTAATAAATTCACAGTTCTTCACTTCGGATCTAATAATTTGAGTTTTTCAAGTAATTTTTGAGTAGTTTTTGAGTAATTCCAAGTGATCTGAAGCCCGCTAAGCAATGTGCAGCTGCCGATGCTAGGGCAAATAGGGTGCTTGGTTTGATCAAGAGGAATTTCAGTAACTTCAGTAAAGATTTCGTGTTGAATCTGTATAAGCAGTTGGTTAGGCCACATCTTGATTATGCTGTGCAGGCCTGGAGTCCCTTTTATGATAACGACAAGGTTCTTTTAGAGCAGGTCCAGAAGAGGGCCACTCTGCTTATTCCCGAAGTTCGTAATCTCCCTCATCATGATAGGCTCAAATGTTTGGGACTAACTACTCTTGAATAGAGAAGGATTAGGGGGGATACGCTGCAAGTTTTCAAATTTCTTTCTGGTATGAATTCTTTGTCTAATTGTGACTACTTAAAGGTTTGTGCTAATTCCTGTGCTCGAGGCCATTCAATTGTAAGAAATTGGCGAAATGTTTCTCTCGGCTTGACACTAGGAAGTTCAGCTTCTCTCATTGAGTGGTCAATGAGTGGTCAATGAGTGGAACAGTCTACCTGAGTGGGTTGTCAATTCCACTTCAGTCAATTGCTTCAAGATTAACATTGACAAGTCTTAGTGTGACTGTAGCAGAATCTGATTTCAGTATTCAATGATTTTATCAGGAAACATTACAAAAAATACTTGTGAGGAAATAAGAGGAGATCTGTAAGATTAAGCAAATTTTTGAAAATAAATTTGGGGGACTGCCTTCTCCCTTAAAGATATCAAGAATTCAATTTCAGATATCTCAGGTTCTATTTACGGTATTTCGAATTCTATTTCATATATCTCGAATTTATTTTTAGATATCTCTGATTCTGTTTTAGATATCTCGAATTAAATTTTAGATATCTTGAATTCCATTTTTGAAATCTGAAATTAAATTAATTTAATTAATTAGCTAATGAATATGAATTTTAGATATCTGGAATTTAATTTCAGATATCTGGAACTTAATTTCAGATATCTGGAATTTAATTCGAGACATCTTAGTAAAATTCATATTCATAAGCTTGTTACACGGTTGGTACGCATGTGCAGATATCTTTATAGCCTATGTATTACCATAACGTTAAAGTTAAGTGCAGTACATAGAACATAGCCTAAAATGCATCCATGCTGCTTTCTTCGCCCCTATGCAAGCTGTATAAAGAACAACTATATTTATAAGCTCATGAATTAGAATTTCTGATATAATGAAAATGAATTTCAGATATCTGAAAATGAATTCAAGATATCAAAAACTGAATTCGAGAAATTACTTATTTTAGATATCTCGACCTCCATTTCAGATATCTCAAATTCAATTTTACTGAGATATCTCAAAATTTTATTTCAGATACTGTATCTCGAATTCTATTTCAGATATCTTGAATTCAATTTTAGACAGGGCTGTAACCAAGTCCACCTTACCCAATTCCTGGCCAATTCTGATTCAAGCGTCCACTATTCCGGGCTAATTCCGAATTCAATACCCTCCCATTCCGAGCCAATTCCGATTCCAGGTTTTCCAGTTCCGGGCCAATTCGGAGTCCGGCCATTTGACAATGCAGCGCCTTATAAAAATACTTTTGTACTATTTGCAATTACACTTATGATGATAACGGGCACTTTTCAGGCAATTTCATACTCTGGCTGATCCTGTACTATATAAGTTGACTGTACTTGACAATTTACTTGTTAAACTGTGCACCAACAATAATGTTCCTCAGAAACATTAATGAAACTTTAATTTTTGTGAACTCGACTGGAATCATCTTTGAGTCCGAGTCCAGCTGAGCCCATCTCGGACCCGCCCAATTCCGATTCTGTGACCTCCCATTCCTGGCCAATTCCGAGTCCGGCAAAAAACGGACTCGAGTCCGGAACTGAGTCCGGACTCAGATGTTACAGCCCTGATTTTAGATATCTCGAATTCTATTTCAGATATCCCTAATTCTATTTTAGATATCGCGAAATAAATTTTAGATATCTTAAATTTTATTCCAGATATCTAAAATAGTGCATAATTTGAGATATCTGAAATTTCTGATTAAATATTAAAACGGCTTTCGATACGTGCGTAGGCTCTTTCAAGAGGGGGTTCGAATAGACCGCATCACATGACGTCATGAGAATTATGCTGCCATGTTGAGGGCACGTGAGGAACAAACATGTTTTGTACACTAAATCACTTGACAAACCTTAGAGAGCTAAAAGTTCTGTAATGGTAAGGGTTTTTAAACTACATAACCTTGTGGGGATTGGGGGACACGTGCCGTCTTCTATCGATTTCCGAAAATTTTAGAATACACCAAGGCGTTTAAGCGATACAGCTTTATGCAGGGGGTAGTGTGAGGTGAGGGTTCGAGCAATTGATGGATCTGTTTTAATCATTCTCTATCACAAGTCTTTCACAAACTGTCAAAATGTTCGAAATTCCTTCGAAAAACAATAAATTTTCCGCGCACTCTACGCGCTTTCAGACTTCTTGCTGCAGTGATTATTTTTCAGTACCACATCTCAAAAATATTCACATTATCGGAGGCTACAGAGGGCGCTTACGAACGTTCGAACACTTTATCTGGTTCATGGAGCTATTATGGACAGCCCCAATGCTAGGTACAGTAGATAAGATCATCAGTGGAGCCGTAATAGCTCCATGGTAAGAGTTTAACAATAAAGCCGATCATTCGTTTTCACAGGCGTGATAAGGAGGATCGGAGCACACCGTTGCAACAATGCAAAGCAGAGTTCTTTCCACCTTCCCCTCCTTTTGGGAAGAAATGTTTCTCGAAAATTCAAAGCTTCCAGAGTCACCGTGGTATGGAAGATACACTTTAGGGGATATGGAAACAGTAGCGTAACTGGGGTGACAGAAGTGAGGGGGGGGCAGGGATGAAAATAAGGTAAATGTACCAACAACATATAGTGAATGTACCGATATTCTGTCAAAGGGTTATCACTTAACAAGTCACCACGCACTCGTGACCCCCTCCAATCCCCCCCCCCCAAATCTTGCATTATTTCCCTATACCTTCTTAGTTCATAAACTACAAAATACCAATAACCAGGGGCTTTGATTTGATTTTGGAAATGGGGGATATCTGGCCTAAAACTTTTCTCTTATCCTGGTGAGGAGTCTAGGAGGAGGAGGGCCAGATGCAAAATGGTGATAAATGTTTCAATATTTGGGGGTATACTTCATTGCCCAAAGGAAAAACTGCATGCAGGCTCAGCCAGGGATGGTGCCTGGATTTACCGACATAGGGGTCAAGCGCCCTGACTAGGGGCCAGCTACTCTAAGCCCCGACGGAAGCAATAGGTTGCCGAAATGATGCCGGTCGAAAAATATAAGGTGCGTGAAGCGCGCCAAAAAAATTGGGTTATATTGCAAAAGATTTCATAATTTTGTATTCATTAAGAAAAGTTGAAAAATTTGGGTTTTTATTGAAAAAATCTGCCCTTCTTAAGAGCAAAACAAGAAATTTGATGGTGTGACTGCATGGTCTCCTTCGGGGAGTACATATTTCATCTTACCCATTTAGGTTCCCAGACGAAACTGATTTTTTTCCTTACAACATATATTTGCCACGTTGGCCAGATTGAATCTTCCAAAAGATAGGAAAAAGAGGTTAGAATTTCTCAACGTTTCATTTTTGTGTTTCCATTGAATCACGACTACAATATTTGTGGAACCTTTAACGTTGAATAAATCTAGTATGTGGGAAATGACAGGCGTTACAGCTAATTAGAACTGGAGATGAAAGCGCGCGTAGCGCGTGAAATTTTTTTTAAGTTTATAGAAAGAATTGTTACAGAACTTACTGCCTACGGACCTGATGAAGAGCCATGTGGAATACTTTCTGAGCATATTACTTATACGATATGCCTATTAAGTTGAACGGTCGGGGGATGTACCGACAAGATCAGCAAATGTACCGACAGACCATATCAGGACAACAAGTGGGGGGGCGACCTCCCTGCCCCGCTTACGTTACGCTACTGTATGGAAGTATCTTGGTGCAGTCTGCATGCAACGTTTGTGATCATTCCAAAAGCAAAACATCGGCGTGCTTGCAGGGGCGCATAGACATGAATTCGCAGGGGGTGTAAACTATTTTGCGACCAACTACATTTCTTGGAGACCGACTCCCAATGACATAATTGTACCATCCGACTTTCCTAAATAATTTCAATTTACCACTGGCGTAGCTAGGATTTTTGTTTGGAGGGGGCCAACTGCCGGGCCCAATTACTGGCCTGGGGAAGGGGTCTAAGGGGGAGGGGGTGTCACCCTCCCCTTTGAGAAATTTTTGAATAATTAAGTACCCTCAGATGCAATCTGGTGCAACATTTAGAATCATTCATTTGAACTCAATTTTTTGTTCCTTTACAAAAATGATAAAAAATATTTTTTCAGAATTCAGTTGGGGACATGGCCCCCTGTCCCCCTCTGGCTACGCCAGTGCAATATACAGGACGATGGCAATAATCATAGGCGTACGGTACCGTACTCTTCCAAATGGGGGGGGGGGAGAAAACTTTTTGCCCAAATCTCAAAAAGTTGCCCGGAATTCGTTTCAGTTCAGCTGCACAAAAAAAAAAAAAAAATGCGGGCAATGTTTTCACTTTTACTTCATCTCTGCCGGAATTTCACTTTGAGTAAGGTATCAAATGTTCAAGTTCATGTCTGATCTATTGTTACCGATAGACGTACTGACCTGGATTTGAGACCGACTCTTTGACGCTCAGAGACCGACTTTTGATTTTTACTGGTGTGGTGTCACACCCCCACATCCCCCCGTATTCCGTATTTACGCCCCCTGGATGCTTGGCATTCGCCACAGTTCGCTCTCCCTATCTTATAACCATTTATAGGGAAATAATTGAATCAGCTGATATACTCTGTGTCTCGTAGGATCTTTTCTGATTGGCTGATGGTATTGAGTTGTATTGTATCTTTTGTTAAAGTTAGGGATTAGTTAGGGATTATGGTTAGCGTTAACCAGTCATAAAAATTCTTCCGAGACAGCGCGCATTGGTCCGAAATATTATGAAAGGAAGTGTTTAAGCCAAAATACTTCCTAAAATAAGAGATCAGGGGTTTCCCTTAACTTTTTTTCACTCGCCAGCCGGAATAGTGGTCCAAAATTCTGGGTAGTCCGCAAGTTGTTTTCACTAGCCCGCCTACTGTATTTTCATACTCAAAAAGCGAAATGAAATTTCTTTCTTTCCTTGTTGAACAACAATGAATACGGGTGACAGGCAACACGAATTAGGAGAATACGGAGAATCTAATTCAGGTAGTTCGGAAGGTAGAAACAGTCCGTCACATCGGTGCGGGCAGGCAGTATCCTCAATGGGAAAATGAGTAGTAACGAAACTAATCGTGACAACTGGTATATACTTGAGCTGAAACTGAGATCATTTTTTGGTGATGTAATTGGTCTGATTGTGCGTTGTAATAATTAATTTTTAACTGTGGACAGGAGGTAGGCAGATTTTTAACTTACCAACCGGACTACCAAGAGGAGGGTTTTCACACGCCCGCCGATGTTTTCAGTCGCAAATGGCCAGCGAGAGAGTGCTAATTTCGATACATCTCCAACGTCTGTGAGGGTTGCGCGTAGAGCAATCTAATATCATAAGTCAACGGTAACTTTAATGTAGTAGAACTATGTATGATGTGAAAGATTGGAAGTATGTAGGCCTATAATTTGTCGTTACACGATTTTTTTTTTCATTTTCTTCGCGCTCACTGATATAATCGGTAGATGGTAAACGCGGTGAAATACCTTTACAAAGGAAATGCATTCTGAAATCTTTTTTATCTCTACTCCCCTCTTGCTCACTCCCTACTCTTATCGTCTACTGCTTACATAAGCGTACGAGGCGGGGGTCAGGGGCATATGTTCTCCCAATTCGGAAAAAAGATTGATAAATTACATTACATAATTTAATAAAAATGCTGGCAAATTGGTATCAAAATTCGATATTCGAGGAAACTAACCTCGCCCCCTACAAAAATTGACCCCGTACGCCTATGACTGCTTTCTATGACAGTATCGCCATTTAGTACCATAGTGCTTTCTGGTGTTCTCCCTCTGGACCCAGCCGATATAAGCCTATTTCTCCTTATACAGTTATAAGAGCCCGTGCAGCAGGGCTCCAGGACCAAGTCACTGAAAACAAAAACTAGTCAGGATGGGGCTTCTACTGACTAATTTGACTGACTAGAGTATAAATTAGTCGGCTGATGGTCGGTGGTCACAAACTAGTCAGTGGATTAGTCTGTGTTACCACCGTGATCACTGACTAATCCACCGACTAATTTATATTCTAGTCAGTCAAATTAGTCAGTAGAGGCACCGTCCTGACTAGTTTTTGTTTTCTGTGCTGGTATTCTACAGAGGGCTTCTCGCCAAGACAAAAATCATCATTATACTACCGTTCATATGCACAAACTTAACATCACTAAGGGTCTTTTTAACCTAAAGTGTAAAATTTCTAAAAACGAGATCGCAAAGTAAGAATGATGCAAATTAAGGTCTAGGAAGTACATTTTTTTGCAATCTGGATGTCTAGTATTTTAGAAATTTCCTCCGCTTGCTAGAAGTGCCACTGGTGATGGCGATCCACGTAATTCTGGTATTCACGATGTCCTTTTTTGGCGAACCTCCTCGGCATATGCCCATGTACAGAACGAGCCACTTGCCATTAAGGAACGAACACAATTTTCTCTCCCGCCGCTCGCATGTGCACACTAAGTTATGCCGATGGGCAGGGGCGACGCCACAGGGGAAAGGGGACGACCTCCCCCTATCGTTTGCAAGAAAAGGGGAAAAGAGAAGGAAAAGAAGAGGGAAGAAGAAAAGGAGGAAACGAAAGAGAAAGAAGAAAAGAGGAGAGGGGTTAAGGGGGGGATCCCCTTGAAAATTTTTCGCCCCCTAGAGAGTTTTCAAATTACCATTGACTTACTACATTTTTCCACATTTGGCCACCGTGAAAAATTTTTCGCCTCCCTGGCAGCCATTTCGCCCCCGTCAGTATCTTGTCTGGCAACGGTCCTGAGAGAAGGTGAGGAGTAGGCCAATATCTGATCCATATTAATCCAGAGCTTCCAGAAGCCCCTATTCAGGTGTTTGCAGCCTTCAGATACCCTTTTATAATGCACAAATGAAGCAAGGAAAATTTTTCGTAATAGTTCACGCACTTATTTTTGTGTAAAAACTTTCCCCGTATAGAAGGCAGTAAAGTATCCAAAAAGGAAGGGGGGGGAGGGCTCAGGAAGTTTGTTGACAACACACCCTTCTCTTAGACAACAAGGGCTTCTCTCCTCTTTCACCCAACCAAAAATTAGACTTCACTAAGTTATGAACATTTTCCAGCCTATATGATCAGTTCGAAAAATATCCCAAAGGCAGCACCATTTTGCATTAGAGGCTTAACAACAATTCTAATGCAAAATTTCTGCGGACTTAACCCGCAAGGGTAAGGTTCTACTCTCTATGCGACTGAAGACCATTATTAGGAAGACAGTGCAGGAATTATTCGAGCGAAAACTATCTTCCGAAAACTAGAGGAACAATTCCAACCTCGGTTTTGCTTCAAGAGAGACAATGTGGTCAGAACCAGATTTAGCTTGTGGGGGGGGGGGTGGGGTGGTGCCAAAATAGTTTGGGAACCCTTTCACGATTAGGCCCACTATCTAAGCGGAACACCACCATAGGTTGGCAAGAAAAGTTTGGCAGAAAATGCTTCCCAGATAGCTAGAAATTGCACTTCCCAGCAGTGGCGCCACCAGAGTTTGGTGATTGGGGCACTACAGATGATGTCGTAATGCCACCTCAGTTCCCCCCATGTGTGAGTAAATTTCACTTGTTTATGCGCCCCTGTGTTTGTATACAGCAGTGAGGATCCTTCTATTGTTACTATATAAAGGTGCTTCCCCGGGGAGGGGTCTAAGGGGAGGGGACACCCCTCTCCCTTTGAGAAGTTTATGTTAATTTTATGTTGCTTAGATGCAAAATGGTGTTATCTTTGGGATATTTTTGGAACTGATCATATATGGCTGGAAAATGTCGATCATTTAGTGAATGTTAATTTCGGTTAGGTGAAAGAGGAGAGTTATGTTGTCTTAGAGAAGGAGACGTGTTCAACAAACCTCCTGAAGCCCCCCCCCCCCTCCTGGCTCCTTTACTGTCGTCTATTTATATAAGTTTTCGGCAAAAATACATGCGAGGAGTCCACAGAACCATTCTTGGACTATTACGAAAATTTCCTTTGTGCATTATAAAAGGGCATCTAAAGCTGGCCTGGAAGCTCTGGATTAATTATATAAAATGGGGCAATGACATAATGTGTATTACCTGGCATCCAAATGATAATATAGAGTATGACGAAACCGAGCACTTTACAACTATCGTATTGATTTACTAATTGTGAACGAAAATCCAGACGAACAGCTTCCAGCAATGGGGAATGGGAGAGAGGGAGGGTATAGATGCAGTGATACAAGACCTCCCTGATAGGCATAGCGAAAGGGGTGAAGGACTTACAAGCGCGTTTCAGAATTAGATTGCTGCAAGATCCCATATTGATGCAAGGCCCCTAGAGATGTCTGAGGATGTATCTCTGTTTTTCGGAAAGTGTTGTGATCAGAATAGTTCCATGTATTATAACCTTACTAATGGTCATGAGATAGAGTACAAACCGTAACAAATGCGGGCGAATCATGCCGAAGAATGT
Organism: Holothuria glaberrima; assembly: GCA_009936505.3. Classification (NCBI taxonomy): domain Eukaryota; kingdom Metazoa; phylum Echinodermata; class Holothuroidea; order Aspidochirotida; family Holothuriidae; genus Holothuria; species Holothuria glaberrima. The sequence goes on from WURT03656687.1 coordinate 9,258, forward strand.
AAAATTTCCATGATAAAACCGGCATTCAAGCTCTGCATAGAGAGACTTTTAACTGCCCAAGAAACCCTTAATGCCACTCATAGGCGTAGGAAACTGTTTTGAGACTGGGGGATGAACCTTGTTTCGAATCGCCGTCCTAGTGGAGGGGTCTAACGGGAGGGGTGCCCTCCCCCTCCCTTTTGGAAAATTTTTGCATTTTTGAGGGACCTTAGTGTAATTTGGTGCATCATTTTGGACAAATTTTAAGGTAAATTACTGCAAATTTTTGACATTTCTTGGAAAAGTTTTGGATTTTTGAGGGAATTTGGTGCATCATTTTTGGACTAATTTTAAGTTAAATTACTGTAAATGTTTGACATTTCTTGGAAAAAGTTTTGGACTTTTGAGGGAACTTAGATGCAATTTGGTGCATCATTTTGAACAAATTGTAAAGCAATTTACTGCAAATATTTGAAATTTTCAACAGAAAAGACAAATAAGGGGTTTTTGTCCTTGAAAAGTGGGGGGGGGCTGAGGCATACTTCCACCCCCTACAAATTTCGCTGGGGCTGGATCTCCCTCCCAATCCCCCGCTTCCTACGCCCTTGATGCCACTCAAAAGGCAGGCTTGTACTTGGTAAATTCGTAAACAGATTTCAACTTTTGCTCCGGTGGCGATGCTTCTCTGGAAGTTGCTATTGAAGGATATTGATAATAAGAACAGCTTTGAGGCGAGGTTTGAAGCGCAAAAATTTTGATAGTTTGTGAGGGATTTTCAAAAATTCTGATAGTTTGAGAAACATTTGTGGTAAAAAAATGATGACAAATCACTCGGTCGAAAACACACCTCACCCTACCCCTACAGAAATCTATAGCTTAAACACCTTTTGGGATCATTTTAAAGGTTTTTTTTTCAGAAATCGATTGGGGCACACGCCCCCATGCCATCCGTGCCGGCGACACAACTTCCCAGGCCTTGCAAGTTGCATGTAAAGGTTTTCACTTTTGTATTTATGGAAACACAACTTTTGTTCAGTGTAGAGTTCCGAACAAAGGTCCGTATTTTACGTGTTGACCGACCATCGACGGACGGACGGACAGTAAAACATCTTGTGCCTCCATTTTTTGGACACCAAATGCGGGGCCCCAAAGTGTGGGGGCGGGGCCTGGGCCCCGGTTGACCCCGCCGTAAATCCTGCCCAGAATATGGTAATCGAACAGTTTGAGCCACATACGTAGCCTGACAGATACTGAAGTACATTACTAACCACACAAGATTATCCATAGGTCAATTACTGGTAATAAAAAAATTCCAGAGAATGAGAAGTATGAGACAGACAGGAAATGATGCAAATTACTAAGAATTTAATCAGTTTAGAAGCTTTGTTAAAGTGAGCACCTTTTTGCTTCTAAACAATCCTACATATAAAAAAAAATTCCCCAAAAAAGGAGTTGTCACACCTAATCTTGGACAATACACCCTTCCCTTTGACCCAACCAAAACACACACACACACACA
>WURT03656709.1:0-18571 GCA_009936505.3 Holothuria glaberrima
CACAAGATGTACATTGTCTACAGAGCAGGTTTTGTGAAACTTGGTAGATGAAGTAAACTTTCACTGCCAACAACTTTAAAGACTATGTAGCAGTCACCAGAATTAGCTTCCATTCCACAAAGCTAGAAAGCATAAGTCCTGTCAACCTTACCAAGTAACATGTAGACAGGGTACCCAGGTTATGAAGAGGTCGTAAATTTCATCCCAAAGCCTAGTTGCTGTTCTGTAGTTTGTCTCATGCGGTACGGTCAGTTAGTGAGCGATTCACGGAGCAAAGTTTGGCTATTTTGTCTGGCAGTCCAGGTGGTTCCCGGTATGTTGTTTCCCATACGGTAATCAACCCCTACAGTTTCTCTTTTTTTCTTTACACCAAAAATTATCGCGCGCTTCGCTATACACTATATCAGTTCGCAGCTCGACTCTTGAAGTATTAAGCGATTTTATGCAAAATGTGCCTTGCAATGGCATGGGACAGTTAGGTTCCTTCATATCATCTTCTCACCACCTCCTCTACATAGGGGCTGCAGGAACTTGGGGTAGTTGGCATGGCTCGGCCCCCTGTCGGGAAAATCCTGTTCCCACCCATGGTCGGTTTACTTATTTTGACTTTTTAAAAGGGTCATTTCTGCGATAAAACCCAAAATTGTGGGTACGCTTTGCCCACTCTTCCTCAGTTACGTAGATTATAGGTAAATATAGTACAAACAATTTCCATCTTTTCAAGTAACTTAATAAGTAGAATATATCGACTTATGTAAATGACGGGAATTTCATCTCATATCGCTAGGCTAAGTTGATGTTCTCTTGCATCTGTCGTGTGGTACCGCTAGTGACTCGAGGAGGGAAGTACAATGTAAATTGTGCCCGATATGACCCAACTGCCCGGACAATTGAGCTATATAAGCTTTAAGTAACTACACTTTCTTTTTAGTGAAGGCTTACCCAAACATTTTCGCGCCCTTCGCTCGCTTTGCAATTCCACATGACAATTTAGATGCCAGAAAAACATTAAAGGGCATAAGCAGTCACCCCAAACTTATTTTGAAACAACAGCTAAATTTCACAAATTCCTTTTTATTTCTCTTCCAGAGTATTTTTCATGATATTTCAGGGCATATATATTTCATATTTAAAGTAACCCAAGGAGTTATTCCTTGTAAATTTCACCATTTAGTGAGACAAACATTGTCACATGATTCTCAAGAGCCATTCAGGAAACAGGATAGACTACTAGACTAATCCAAATTGGGACGACTGCATTTTCCCTTTAAATCAACGCGTATTTTATGAGATATATGCCACGCAAAGGCATGGTATAGTACACAGGTTTTCTTCAAATTTCCCCTCACCAACCCCTCGACGGTATCGGGGCTGTCAGGGTTTCGGGTCGCTTTCCTCCTCCCCTCGGGGAAATCCTGGTGCCACTCTGCTGGACTGCTACCGGTTGAACTAACGGTTCTCTCTAACAGAATCGTTCATCAACACTTTCAGTCGGCATTTGCTTCTCCTCAGTAGATAAATAAGGCACCACACTCCCTATGAAAACTGCTCTGGGATCGCCCTGTATATATGTATATTTTGATGTATTGATTTTTAATGTGTACATTGTGTTCAGATGTCTGTTAGTGTTATTTGCTGTACATTGAATGCGCGTATATCACACATGTAGCTTGCCCATGGCCAGGGTTTAAAATAGACAGAGTCCCAATGTGATATCCATGGAGCTTTTCTAGGAACCTTGGTGAGGTCCATTAATTTGATTAAATAAACTCTTGGGAGATAATATATGAGCAGCCTCCCAAGGGATGGGATTTTCTATGTATATGTTGAAAGTACTATGAAATGGGGAAAATGAGAACCAATTCAAAGAACAAGGGAAAAAAGAAGCACATATGGAAATGATAATGTACAAACTTAAGGGGATTAAAATATGGTTTAACGATCAAAGAACCATTCCTTAAAATAATAATATACAAACTTGAGGGGATTAAGATATGGTTTCACGATCAAAGAACCATTCCTTGAACACTTTTTATTGTTTTTTTTTTGTTTTGTTTTTTAATTTCAGGCAGCAGCTTACTGTTTATTTTCAGGCAGCAGTTTTTTTTTTATCAGTATACGGTAGTAATCGTAAAATATTTTGTCATACAGCGTGATCACACTGATTTACTAAATAGTGGAAGCCATCGTGAAAGTTAACTTGCTTGCATGGTCGTGGGGGGGGGGGGCAAAATCTGAGAAGAGCATCAACCTAAGGTAGCTCGTAATATACTAGCTATAGCCAAAATGCTTACTATATTGCCGGAAACGGTTCTTTACGTGCCCTGAAAATTGCATGTAAACCAACCTTACTTTTAAATCTCAAGAATTTACGTAGATCACTGATAGTGTAACTGCTCCTACTTCTTCCTTTGAGTACGATTATGTTTGTGTGTAGGAAATTGAAATATTTTATGAAATATTGTAGTTTGTTTCAACGTTAGATATACTTTGTATCTTCTGGTGGCTTTCGAACGGACTCTTAAATACGAAAACTATTCTTTAATCCATATGTCTTTAAACTTGTTGAGAAATGCTGTCTTTTAATTTGTGGATACGATTTTTGCCTATTTGCCTCAGGTTTTGAGAAAACATGGTAAAGTGTATTGAAAACGTTTGGTTACACTTAAGAATAGTTTTCATTGACTTCAAACTTAATACGTCAGATATTTATATGTTGAATGAAATTTTTGAAATATAATGAGTATATCGTACAAAGTTGCAAATATTCCATGAAGATATGTCAATATTTCATTTCAAAAGTACTTAATAACTGTGTTAAAATATTATCAGCCTGAAAGACTTCAAAAATTCAACATCCACTTAATGTTAATTTTGAGATGTGTTTTCCTTTTATAGCGAAAAAGAAATTTTTCCTGACTTTATAAAACTGTACACATTTTAACGATTAGCGTATGTAGCATTGCACTTACGCCAATGCTGTAAATTGAATAAATAACCTTAGTTTAGGCTTTGGAAATTATTTCCCTTTACTTAACAGTTGACTTGTCAAATACGTGTAAATAATATTCTGAACGCATTAAAGCTTGTGCAACTTATATTCAGCAGATCCTACATGAGTTTTTAAATATTTCATGCAGATGTTTCAATATTTCATTAAAAGCATGAAAATATTAAAATAACATCAGTCTGAATGACTAAAAAGTCAGTCCTTTCCTAACACTGCAGTTTCTGGAGATGAAGGTTTGAATTATTACAAAATAAAAAGATTTTCCTGATTTAATGGCGCAGTTAACATTTCAACAAATATAGTAGGTAGCGTTGCCTTTAACCCGTTGCAATATATCACGCATTTCGAACAGAGTACTTCCTATTTACTTAGTAAATTGCAGAGGCGTCAGAACCTCTACGGCAGGCAGGTAGGGCATCTGTCGTACCATTCTAAGCACTAGCTTGCTAAACAATTGTTTTTCTAGTGTACTGGCCGTTTTTGTATTTTCAATACATTACACGGACGAAATGAATGACTGGATGAATATTTCAGCGATATTAAAAATAAAAGTAATAAAAAAAATGGAAAAATGAAAAAACTGAAGAACTAAAGAAATCAAAATAATTACTCTCCTATTCTACGATACTTGCCTAAAGTGTTATTGTGAGGGCATATTGTAGTACTTCAAAAGTTAACAAATGTAGCACCAGAATGCATCTAAGGACACGTAAAAATTTAAAAAATTCTCAAAGAGGAGGGGACACCCTCCCCTTAGACCCCTCCCCATATTAGTCACACCAGACTCCAGTTTCAGAGGTTCCACTTTAAAAATCGTTCCGACGCCTCCGGTTAATTGTTTATATATTCATTATTCACCGATTTAAAGATATGCCTTGCTTAACATTAGATGTGATAAATGTTCGGACAATAAAGACTTCGATGTGAAAAACCAAACTAAATGTTTTACATGTCTTTAGTTGACTAATACTTATTTCATCCGCGGATGGATTAAAAACTCTAAGTCACCTTGCACTAAGGTAGCATGAAAAATGCAGTTTCTCGGCATCTAGTGAAATTAACATTATTATACAAATAATGAATGTTTATGAGTGCGATAGTATGAATAATTTCATGAGTTGAAAGATTGAAAGATTTATTAAACGAGGCGAAGCCGAGTTGAATAGAACGTTCAATCTTTCAACGAATGAAATTATTCATAGTATCGCACGAATGGAAAACATTCATTATTTGTTTTATATAACACCTAACCGTTCTAAATAGATTTTGGTCAAATTGATTGTACGTACCCCATGATGGTGACGTCACGGCCGTGTGTTGATATATACTATCCCACGACAGTGGGTTAGTGCCGAATAACCCATATGGCATTTGACGACCAACCTACCAATCAGATGTAGAAAAATTAATAAGGTGTTATATAAAACACATTACTTAAATTTCGCAGTAGCTATATGAACGTTTAAAAGCACTTAAGTGGGTTAAGGACTTTCGGCACCGAGGTAGCAGACTGTACCTGCGGCTATACTCGCACCCTCTCCCACCCATCTTCCTCTAATAATTTTTCGATTTAAATGTTCTTATAGGTTTTAAAATTGCCATAGCAGGTGTCAGTATTCTGGAGGGGATATTTTATTTCCCTCAACTTGCACATACCTTAGACATACGACACTGGGTACCACTCTATAGAACATTCAGTTGGTCACATCTCCTCCCTGCCTAAAACCTTCGCGACATGCCAACATAGAGAAGCTCGTGTGAGCTTTGGGAACTTACCAAATTGATTACTTTTCTTCAAGTGGCATAACAGGCACAACAAACAGAATGCAGAAATCACAATTTGGTCATTTTCTCTTACTACATCCCAGCCCTCATAATAGCTGAATGCAAAGCTAAAGTGCGTATCGTATATGTTCCCTCTTTAAAAATGTGTGACATTTGCAAAAGTTTCCTGAAAATTTACATTTGCTAAAATATTATAATATTGGAAGGCGGTCAGATAACACGGTCAGATAACAACGTCCAGCCCGTCAGTCTGGGACAGTTGCGTACCTCTGTGTTAAAACTAAGAGAGGAGCGATTTGGGTTCGGGATATGCTTGCACGTATAAAACCTATGTTGGTCCAATAAACTCAAAGAATTTCTTATAATTTTGTTATATTTCCTTTACGTTGTATCTCGAATCCTAACTTTAAATCTGTCTGCCAAGGGCCAGGTGTACCGCACTGCCTTGAATTTATTCAAACCCGTAAAAACATTTCTAAAGTGTCTTGAATTCTCGTCACTTTTTAATTTAAATTAGAGGGCTAATAAAGTTATCCAGTGCACTGTACGTCAATTCCCGCTAAATTAGCTTTCTTACATTTCTCCACTCTGCCATAAATGAGGTGCGTTCACACCAAAACGGAAATCTGCTGCGTTTTGCCGGCGGGACGCAAAAGTTGTCATCTCAGAACGAAGGGGTGATTTCTAAATTTCATTGAGAGAAAATTGCCCTTATTTGTCCTTGAAAAAAATTTGCATACCGCCCTCAAAGCCCGGCAAGATTTCAGTTTTGGTGTGAACGCAGCTTAAGGATGCCCTTACTTCTCTGTTTGAGTCAGAATGAATACCCCTTATCCCCTCCCATGCACATGTTCTGGGGACGACTGCAATGAAGCAGCCCTCATGTATACAGATGTAGTTGTGTATACGTTCGCATACCAATTCGGGAGATTCCCCCAAGGTCATAGGTCATAGGTGCCGCCATTTTGTCTATTTTACCCACAATCCTACCCGTTCTTTGTGTACATTGTCGGTTCCGAATGGGTTTTGGAACCCCCCCTCCCCTTTCAAAAATTGTCGGTCTAATGTTATGGAATTAAATTTATATTTGGAAGGTTTTTTTGGCATAGGGTACAGAAAAGCCACGTCTTAATCGGTGGTTCACCACGCGGTTTTTGAGTTTTTGAGTGGTTTTCATTTTCGCTTAATCTTGTTTTTGTTAGGCTGGCAAGCCTATACAATGTGTTGCATAAGTTTCCCCAGTTCGGGAGAATTGGTTTTCCCGCAAGCGGAAGAATCTCACGGACTGCAAACGTAAATGATTCCTTGTAGTTATCTATGGGTATGCGTGTGCTTTGTGTGAAGGTGTGCGTGCTATTTTAATTACTGCAAGCATTTGCAAACGTACTATTCGTAATCGATGAAGTCATTGCAAGCATTACAAATCAATACAATATTGTAATTATCACTGACCGAAAATATTGAAGACAACATGTATCCTACACCCCACAACAAGATCGATACAGTGCCGCTACCTTTCCACGGTTTCGTTTTTTTTTTTCGAAGAGACCTCCCTTAACAATGTCATTTTGGTATGTAGCTAAATTTACTATTACTCCCACCCCACCGAGATATCTGGAATCTACTAATGGCAATAACAACCAATGACATAATAGGAATGCATAAACTCTCACTATAAGAAGAGAAATGAAGACTTGTAATTTATAACATCTATACTACAAAATGGCCTCAATAAGTTACCTATGGAGTTCGCAGAAGCAATTGGAAGCGAATGATATGTTTGAATTCAGCAGATATTTCGATTAACGACACTTCTTTGAATTGTTTATTCATCGAGCTTTGAATCAAATTTAACACTATTGTGTTGTTTCAAACAATATAAGTGCATATACCAACCTTTGAAGCATATCATTAATAAAGAGGCACCAGCTAGACCAAAACAGTCCTTTGAGCTCCTGGCAAGGCAAATAGTCTTTGTTATTTTGCTTCATATTTGAGAGAAAGAACAATAGAATTTATTTATTATCGTTATAGAGAGAATACATAATAGCGAAATGACCTTCGTTTGATCTAGTCTTTATTTCTTTATTACCGCTGTTTGAATTTTGGAAATGTTTGATTTCGACATTTGTGTTGCATATAGTCTTTTGTGTTTGCATCGTAGGTTTCATTTGAATCATTAATTATAAACACAAAACATTAGGAAAAGATCTTGAAACGACTAGCTCACGTATGATGCTTATAGCTAAATAAGATCTTTGAATTGTTTTAATTTATTAAAAATGCCTAATATTCCCACAGCATAAGCTGATAAACTTTAACTGTAGGCACAGTGGTGTTATAGAGGGGTTGTGGCTGGGGATATGCCCCAAAAATTGTAGTTCCCTCATTCACTCTAAAAACTGTTTGGTAAACTTTTACTCGGGTTGGTTATACGTATGTATCCTGCTAAACTGTTGGGTAAAAAATATCCCGGTTGTTTAAAAACGTATACCCATTGCCTAGTAACGTTTAACCCAACGAGGGGAATTTTTTGACCATCTTAGCATTCTTTTTATAACAGTTTCGCAGGAGGCATACGTGTCCAACTGATTTTAGAGTGCATGTTCCCAATGAAATTTTGGACATATGGGGTATTATAAGAAACTACGCACAAACAACACCTTCACATGCAGATTGGAAACGAAATACATTTGACGACGAGCTTCCCGCATGTGTAGCTCGGGAAACATGGCATTGTCGCTGCGATATTTCAAATGGGATTATTGTCTAAATATGTTTTAAGTTCTTCCAGTCCACAAAGTCAATGATCCTCCAACATTCAAGTCACTCCCCCATTCTTCTAAGTTCATTTTCCGTTAGTCCATTTGCATGTTCCGAATCTTTGTAAAACGGTATTTTTTTCTTTCTAAGAAGTAATCCAGTGACATGTGAAGGCACTTAAAAGCTCATATCCTTAAAGGGGACATGGCATCCACCCCAAACCAGGGAGATGCTAGCACCTCTCTGCCAAGACATATGTAGGAATAGAGTTCTAAATACAGTTGATAACTGTATTTTGATTGACATTCATGAAAAACGCAGTTTCAATCTAGTTGGTCAACATTAACGTCTACAGTCAGTTGTGTTCCCCATTAAGCTCACATACTCTGTGCTTGACAGTATTCCCAAGAGAAATTGAAACTCAATTTAGGCTACTGTGACTCTGTCCTAGAGGTGTACTAGACAGGAAGTTTGGTTTAAATTGGAGGAGGGGCTAGAAGTTAACTTAGTAGGGAAAATTGTTCCTTTCTGGGTCGAGAAATACTCGAAGAATACTAAGTCAGCTTTGTTTTCCTATTGGATCCTCATAGCCAAGCAAATCTCCAGGGACCTTAAAAGGGTGACATTTGATTAAAGGAATATTTCTCGTGCAAACATTTCTGTATGATACTTGAATGCATTTTGTGCTACTCCCAGGCCTCAACCAGCCCTAGCTCTCTTTGTTGGTTGACGAAGCTTTTTGTTTATTTCCGATGACGCTTATTCCTTAACACATCGCGTAGTTTCGCGTGTCAACGCTGATAGTGTGAAACCTAACAAATGTCAAACACTCGGACATCGTAAACGTGATCATGGTGGCTTATTTGAAGGGATGCAGAGTGTTAACGAAAGGTTTTCATCAGTGAGCAAATTGATATTAATTCGCAAAAATTACAAAAGCCACATGCGCACTCAATTGCCTGATTCGTGGTGAGCGCATGCCACCCTATCTTTTTTATAAATTTCGAAAAAAAAAAAAACTAAAGCCATAAATGTAGTAAACATAACACAAAAGAAAACATAGCTAGGAATTTTAATATAGGCCAATGGATACCTTTTGTGACGTTAAATGTAGTAAAATAGTACTCAATATTTTACTTCGTCGTACTAAGCACGTGCCATGACAAGTTGACGCATCATAACTTCATGTTGAACATCTTTGGTGGTTTTGTTGTTGTAAACCATATACAAACCAAACAGGTTTTAATTTCCCCACGACTACCACGTCCATTACCCCTCGCTTCTGCTCCAAGTCGGGCTACTATTATTTAAATTATTTACATCGTGGAATTGCGATATATTTAGTACACATCCAATGTCATGTGAAGAAAGTCCTTTGCTTCATTTTAATTGTTTGTCAAATGCTCCTACCTTTGTCCCCACCTGAGCGTTGCCCCTTGACCCTACATGGGAACTAAAACTAAACTCGTTTCATCTCCGCTTTGTTTATTACAAACTAGTAGGATGGAGAAAAATTATGAGCTTTGAAGAAATTCCATGTGTCACAGGTGGCGTTCCAAACGCGCTCACACCTGCTGCTTCTTGTACAAATTCTTTACTTTAGTTTGCTTTGTGAGAAAGTCCTTTGTAGGCGAGTATTTAAATTTCGACATGCCTTTTAATAATACGAGGTTAGGTAGAAGCCTGCCTACTATAAGGGTGCTCGCCTCGAGTCGTTGAAGGAGTGAAGAGGAGGAAAAGTCCGGCAGGAGTGCCGTTAAGTTTTGAGTTGTTCTAGTTGGAGCATGTTCTCCTATATCCTAAGTAGGATGAAGTTTTCTGTGTTGGAACCAGGTTCGTGATTATGTGGGAATCCTAACCTGTAAGTGTGTATTTTCTTATATTGTAAGAAAACATTTTGTGCCTGTTTTGATATGCGGAATATTTGATAGTATAGCATATCGGTTAAATGTCAATTTAGCTCATATTTGTCTATGAGACATGTTTACAGTATGTTGGTAGTGTTGATTAGGGTTACCCATTTACCGAGAGAATTGAGATAACTTGAAATGTGGGAACATGAATTTAATTCTCAGGAAAAATGGGGACAAGAGGGAAGTATTCATTTGGGAAACCTAAACTCAAACTTAACTACGGCTTCGTGTTCTATTCCCAGGGTTCTGGTTTTGGTTCAGGTTTCTGAGGCCTAGTTTGCTATTCTGTTCCTGAGAAGTGGTGTATGGCATTCTCGATAACTAGTCTCTAGGGTAGACGGTGTAGGCGCCGAGGCCACCCATGTTTTGGTGAGCCGCTGAGGGCACGACATCCACCCCGTTGGACTGGACGTTGGGGACAAGTCACACACAGGGGCTCTGGGGTTTCTGCTGGTTATACTACTCGAGGGGCACGACGGGTACAGCGTGAGCTACTGAGGGCCTCGTCGTTCGTCGTTTTATTGAGTCGAGGTGTCCGAGACCAAGACTGTTGTAAGGCCCGTAGGGAGACCCAGAAAAAACCCAGTGACATATTGTACTACCGAGAGTCACCGCTGAGGGTAACCGGTGGTATTGTAGGGAATTTCCAATCCACGTGACAGCTAACCAGTTCAAGGTTGACAGGGGGTATTGTTTGTGTATTAGTGAGAAGTGTGATGTATTTTGGCCATTTGTATGTGGGTGCGAGTGTAGGTGTATGGGTTTATGTATTTAAAGTGTGTGTGTGTATGTTAAGGTACCGGGTTACTGAGGTTGTGTATGTGTGAACGAGTGACGGGTACAGTGTTAAAGGCTGATTGTCTGGAACAAAAAAGTTGCGTTCCCTTTTTTTTAAGTTGATACTTCATTATGATTGTATTCTCGAATTGCATTTTGTTTTCTTTTCTTAATTTACAAACTGTTTGTAAGTGTGGCTATTTGAGTCTGTCGTCGGTTTTGATTGCCCTAGAGAGCTGTACTCATAGAGAGTATTGAAAGATCCCTAAACAAGGAAGTTTTTATTTTGGGACACCTTGTGACAATTGGTGGAGGTGAGGGGCACTCTCATTTTTTCCAAGAGTAAAAGCCTCTCTCGTGCGATCGTTTCTCCGTTCGAATGATTCGAAAACTGCACAATTGTAATTGAATGTGTATTTGTAAATACCTAATTAATGTAGTAGTAATGCTCAGTGATTCCGTTATTTAAGTATCATTGTATTTAATCAATCTGTATTATCTCTAGTCAAGGGGGTTGAGTGAGAGGTAACTTTAGCAGGTGCCGAGATATTTAGCATCGCGAGGCTTTCCTTGTAATTTGTACTGCAGCTTACTGTACCGTAGCCTTACCGCATTTGATTACAGCACGAGCACTTATTTGGTTTCAGTGCAACATTCGTATAGTTCCATGTTTGTTATTAAATTCTTAGTGCTGTGCAAAGTTCTCTTTGAGGTTCGCCCAAGCGAAACCATGGATTTTGAAAAGTTTATAAAGTTGCTTAAGGTACTTGAACTGTCGGGTGATAAACTGCACCAATTTGTGCGGGATATGGAAGCTAAGGAAACAGAACTTGCGCAGGAAAAGGAGAGGGAGGAGAGAGATGAATTTGGCAGAGGGTAAAAAGCTAGCAGAGTCCCAAGTTAGTCTTCCAATACAAATTCTAAGATCAAAACGCCTAAACTTCCGGTGTTTAACGAAAATAGAGATAGTATTGATGCTTACCTTAACAGATTCGAAAGGTTTGCGGGGTCAATGAATTGGCCACGTACAGAATGGACAGTAGCTCTGAGCCCCCTTCTTACAGGTAAGACACTTGATGTATTTTCTAGACTCCCAGTGTCGCAGGCCCAGGATTTTGACCGGCCTAAACAGGCACTTTTACATTGGTACGACTTGGGCGTAGAAGGTTTTAGACATAAATTTCGTAATTCAAAAAAGAAGGGGTTGAGATGTATAGTCAGTATGGTGACAGGTTAGAGCAATATTTAACTAGATGGGTAGAAGCCGCAGAGGTAAGTAAAGATTATAAGGGTTTATCAGACTTGATATTGAGAGAACAGATTATCAATAGTAGTCCTAAAGAATTGGTCCTTTTTCGTAAAGAGCGAAACCAGTCAGATGTGAAAGCTCTTGTTCAACTGGCCGACCATTATTCCGAGGCACATCGTAGACCGAGGGATTCAAAGCAAAACAGATGGGAACAAGAGCAGAGTCAAGCAGCAGATGGAGGAGACCATGGGAGATCGCAACGGACGGACCAAGAAGAAAGCGTAGGCAACAAAGGACGAGTCTGGGGGTGCTTCGTTTCTGGAAGTAAGGATCACATGGCGAAAGACTGCAGAAATAGATACCGGAGGAAAAACCAACCTGAACGTACTGCGGCAGTAGAGATTGAACAACCTGATGGAGGTAATGGTCACATAGGCTCTATGTGCGAAGGCATCGGTGAAGAGTCATGCCAACACGATTTACATGTAGGTGGACGCTTAAAACTTTCGTGTGGCCATAAGCTTCCTGTTCTTAGTGCGTTGTGTTCGGTAAGTAAACAGATGCCGGTAACTGAAGGTAAGATAGGGAAGACCCATGTGTCCGTCCTACGAGATAGTGGATGTAGCACAGTAGTTGTACGAAAGAGTTTACTGCCAGAGTAGTTAACAGAAGATACCAAGAGATGTATACTATTAGATGGTTCTGTCAGAATTGTCCCAGTTGCAGTTATAGAAGTAGACGCACCTTTTTTTCACTGGTAAGGTAGAAGCCCTATGCATGGAGAACCCACTCTACGATTTAGTGTTAGGCAACATTGCAGGCGTGAGAAACCCAGACAGTCCGGATGAAACCTGGATGCCCAAACGGCCCCACGAACTTCAAAAAAGGGGAGGTTACTCAGGTAGCCTCAGAAAATGCAGAGAGCACTGTTAATGCTGTTGAAACCAGAGAGCAGACGGAAAAGAAAGCATTGGTTCACCCACGGCATACGCCAGGTGGTATAAACCTCACGGCGGCAAAGGCTGAGATTCTAGGATTAGGAAGGCAGCAGAAATTGGAGATGTGAAGAAAACAGGTAAAGGAAACGAAACACGTTTAATACGGCACAAGGGTCTAATGTATCGGGAATTTAAATCCCCCAAGGTAGAGCACGGTCAAGTAATTTAGTAGGTAGTGGTACCTCAGGTGTACAGACAACAGGTAATGGAACTGGCTCATGACACAATCATGGCAGGCCACCCTAGTATTAAGAAAACAGTAGACCGTATGCTTAGTTGTTTTTAATGGCCCGGAGCACAATGGGACGTTAAGAGATTTTGTCTGTCAATGCACTATCAGCAAAGGACTCGTCCATAACGATCCCTTAGGAAAAATGCAGCTAAGAGACACACCATTTAAGAGAGTAGCAGTTGACTTGGTTGGACCATTACACCCAGTGTCAGACAGGGGCAACCGATTTATATTTAATATTGTTGACTACGCCACTCGCTTCCCTGAGGTAATCGCACTGCCACGCATTGAGACTGAAAGGGTCGCAGAAGCGATGTTGGAAGTTTTCAGCCGAATGGGTGTCCCACAAGAGATACTGTCCGATATGGGAAAGCAGTTCACCTCTGACCTCATGAAAGAAGTTGGAAGGCTACTCTCGATAAATCAGTTACATACTACACCCTTCCACCGGCAGTGCAACGGGCTTGTGGAGAAGTTCAACAGAACGCTGAAAAGGATGCTGCGAAAGATGTGCACTGAACCTGTGCCTACCGTGAGTGTCCCCAAGAGAGTCTCGGATTTTCACCTTTCGAGCTTATGTATGGGAGGACCATTCGAGGAACACTACAGATACTGAAAGAACTATGGACAGAAGACGTCGAGGAAGAAGTGAAGTCAACTTTTCAGTACGTTATCGATCTACGTCAGCAACTCCAAGACACATGTGAAATAGCGCGTGAAGAATTACATCGCTCGTCATAACGCTTCCGACAGTATTTTGATGTCCGAACGAAGGATCGAAAATTTGCTGCAGATGAAGAGGTGCTAGTGTTGCTACCCACGGATAAAAATAAGCTGCTCATGAAAAAAACGGATAGGTAAATGTGATTACGTAATTTCTGTTAAAGGTAAGGACAAGGTATTTCATGCTAATATGTTAAAGGAATACATACGTAGGGAGGTGACGAGTGAAACCGGCAGGAACAATGAAGCCAAGACAGGTGAGATTAGTACAGCAGCGGGACTTTAATAGAGGTAAGTTCGAGTTGTGTAATAGAGGACGAGGATGATTTTGTCGACATGAAGTTGCCCAGTCTGACTCAGAAGGAATATGTCAGTGATGTGAACATCGGGGATAACCGTTACGTCAGAACAAAGTAAAGACTTGAAGGCCCTGTTGAAGACCAATAGAGATGTCTTGACTGACCTCCCTGGAAGAACCCGACTCGCTGAACACACAGTAGACCTTACTACAACGGATCCCATTAGAACAAAGCATACGAGGTTCCTTATGCCATGAGATACACCATCAAACACGAGATTGAGACCAAGATTCGAATGGGCATAGCCGAGCCATCAGACTCTGCGTATGCGTCGCCAGTTTTCATAGTCCGCAAAAAGGATGGCAGCGTAAGATTTTGCGTCCATTACCGGAAGCTGAACGTCGTGACAATCTTCGATCCTGAGCCAATACCGAATATTGAAGACTTAATGAACACCATTAGTGAGGGGAAGTACTTCACCAAGATCGACCTTACAAAAGGGTACTGACAGATCCATGTCAGAAAAGGATAAGCATGCATAAGACTGCTTTTGTCACTCCCGATGGGCACTACCAGTTCAATGTCCTTCCGTTTGGAATGGTAAACGCACCGGCTGTCTTCACCAGGATGATGAGAAGGTTATTAAATGGCATAAGTATTGTAGTTAACTATATTGATGATATTTTATTATTCACGGGTACGTGGTAAGAGCAAGTAAAGCTTTTGCAGACTGTACTGAAACTACTACAGACGGAGGGAATTACTGCAAGGCCATCCAAGTGCTTTGTAGCGTATGAAAGTGTAGACTTTTTAAGGATTAACGTTGGAGAGGGAATGCTGAAACGTCAACAGGAGAAAATTGAAAAAATAATGAAAGTTAGAATGCCCGAAACGAAAAAGGAGGTAAGGTCTTTTGTAGGTCTCGTGAATTTCTATAGGAAATTCATCCCAAATTGTGGAGCTATTCTGGCGCCTTTGACGGATTTGATTATTCGGGGTTCGTCGAAAAAGGTAAGCTGGGGTGAAGCTCAAGAGAACGCCTTCAAAACATTTAAATCAAGACTTTAGAACCCACCAATTCTTCATTTGCCTGATGCAAGCAAAACTTATGTATTGCGAACTGATGCCTCAGACGTAGGTATCGGTGCGGTAATATCCCAAGAAGAAAATGGGCAGCCATTACCTGTTTATTACGCTAGCAAAAAACTGCTTCCGAGGGAGCGCACGCTTGCTGTAGTCGAACGCGAGTGCTTAGCGTTAATTTGGGCAATTAAAAAAAATCAGCTGTTACCTGCACGGCCACTAGTTTATTCTTGAGACTGATCACCAACCCCTGGTGTATATTAATAGAGCTAAGATGCAGAATGATAAGGTTATGAGATGGGCTCTATGTTTGCAGCCCTATCGGTTTGTAGTGAGGGTAATAAAAGGTTCGGATTACCACGGGCCAGACTACCTCAGTAGCTGTCCTCAAGGAGACGAGTAAGATACTTAATTGTGAGCACGGTTTGTAACTGTGAGTACTATTTTACTACATTTAACGTCACACAAGGTATCCATAGGCCTACATTAAAATGTGTACTTATTTGTTATTTTGTGTTATGTTTACTACATTTATGGCTTTAGTTTTTTTCGAAATTTATAAAAAAGATAGGTTGGCATGCGCTCACCACGAATCCTGCAATTGAGTGCGCATGTGGCTTTTGTAATTTTTGCGAATTAATATCAATTTGCTCCCTGATAAAAACCATTCGTAAACACTCTGCATCCCTTCAAATAAACCACCATGATCACGTTTACGATGTCCGAAACTACGAGATGCGTTAAGACGTGGTTAAGCTGAATCGAAATAATTTCAGCTTCCACTCACTTCTCGAGAGCAATATATTGTATGACCAGGCATGAGACAGAATTGATATTTTGTTAGATTCAAGACTAATCGGGTCTTAGAATATTGCTGAGGGATGAAGAAAGTCGCGCCTGTAGTGTGAAAGGCCTGCTAACATTTTTATCGCGTCGTTTTGTATGACGGGTCGTTTTGAATAACGTAAAGTGTGATAGCCCGCGGGGTGCGATGAGACTTAATAAATGAATTAAAATTGTTATTACTTAGATCCTTTTCACACACAGCGTAAACAACGCTGATAAGTTGATTTAAGTTGAAAACTTGTTAACTTTTTTGACTTGTAAAGATATTTCTGTGACAAATCTTTGAAATACCTTTTACTTTCAATTATGGTTTATCTCCTATTCATCTAAATTTAACTAAAACGTTTTAATCTGCCATTTTTCAAAATTCAAATTACCCATCCTTTTGAACCCGACAAGAGCTTGTGCCACATTATGCTGATGAGCTTACAGCAAACAGGAATAAGTTTCATCAGCAATAAAAGAAACAAGGACTTCCAAAACCCATTCGGAACCGACAATGTACACAAAGAACGAGTAGGATTGTGGGTAACATAGACAAAATTGCGGCACCTATGACCAAGTTTACTCACGATCAGGAGAAAAGTAGATTCTCCCAATTGCGGGAGTCTCCCGAACTGGTATGCGAGCGTATACACAACTACATCTGTATACATGAGGGCAGCCTCATTGCTGTCGTCCCCAGAACATGTGCATGGAAGAGAGAAAGGGGCATTCATTCTGACTCAAACAGACAAGTAAGGGCATCCTTAAGCTGCGTTCACACCAAAACTGAATTCTTGCCGGGTTTTGAGGGCGGTATCCCGGAAAAAATAAGGGCAATTTTCTCTCATTGAAAATTTAGAAAATCGCCCCATTTGCTCTGAGATAACAAATTTTGCGTCCCGCCCCCCAAAACGCAGCAGATTTCCGTTTTGGTGTGAACGCACCTTAATTACGGCAGAGTGGAGAAATGTAAAAATGGCAATTTAGTGGGAATTGACGTACAGTGCACTGGGTAACTTTAATAGCCCTCTTAGTTAATTTATATGAAACTTAGGGAAATGACGAGAATTCAAGACACTTTAGAAATGTTTTTACGGGTTTGAATAAATTCAAGGTAGAGCTGTACACCTGACCCTTGGCAGACATATTCAAAGTTAGGGTTCGAAATGCAACTTAAAGGAAATATAACAAAAGTATAGGGAATTCTTTGAGTTTTTTGGAGGAAAATAGGTTTTATATGTGCAAGCATATCCCGAACACAAATCGCCCCTCTGCTAGTTTTAAGACAGAGGTACGCAACTGTTCCAGACTGACGGGCTGGATATTGTTATCTGACCGTGCTTTCTGACCGCCTTCCACGGCAATATTTTAGCTAATGTAAATTTTCAGGAAACTTTCTGCAAATTTTAGACATTTTTAAAGAGGGAACATATACGATACGCACTTTAGTTTTGAATTCAGCTAGTATCAGGGCTGGGATTTAGTAAGAGGAAATGACCAAATTTTGATTTCTGTATTCTGTTTATTACGCCTATTATGCCACTTGAAGAAAAGTAATCAATTTGATGGTAAGTTCCCAGAGCTCACACGAGCTTCTCTATGTTGGCATGTCGCGAAGGTTTCAGGCAGAGAGGAGATGTGGCCAACTGAATGTTCTATACAGTGGTACCCAGTGTCGTATGTATAAGGTATATCCAAGTTGAGGGGAATAAAATATCCCCTTCAGTATATTGACACCTGCTATGGCAATTTTAAAACCTATAAGAACATTTAAATCGAAAAATTATTAGAGGAAGATGGGTGGGAGAGGGTGCAAGTATAGCCGCAAGTACAGTCTGCTACCTCGGTGCCGAAAGTCCTTGACCCACTTAAGTGCTTCGAATTGCTTCGAATTTGTTACTGGTTTTAAACGTTCGAAATCTAAGTAATGTGTTTTATGTAACACCTTATTAATTCCTCTACATCTGATTGGTGGGTTGGTGGTCACATGATATGGGTTATTCGGCACTAACTTACGGTCGTTGGTATAGTATATATCAACCGTCGGCGTGACATCACCATCATGGGGTACGTACAATCAAATTTTGACCAAAATCTATTTAGAACGGTTAGGTGTTATATAAAACAAACAATAAATGTTTTCCATTCGTGAGATAGTATGAATAATTTTATTCGTTGAAAGACTGAACGTTCTATTCAACTCGGCTTCGCCTCGTTTAATAAATCTTTCAATCTTTCAACTCATGAAATTATTCATACTATCGCACTCATAAACATTCATTATTTGTATAATAATGTTAATTTCACTAGATGCCGAGAAACTGCATTTTTCATGCTACCTTAGTGCAAGGTGACTTAGAGTTTTTAATCCATCCGGGGATGAAATAAGTATTAGTCAACTAAAGAAATGTAAAACATTTAGTTTGGTTTTTTCACATCGAAGTCTTTATTGTCCAAACATTTATCACATCTAATGTTAAGCACGGCATATCTTTAAATCGGTGAATAATGAATATGTATAAACAATTAACCGGAGGCGTCGGAACGATTTTTAAAGTGGAACCTCTGAAACTGGGGTCTGGTGTAACTAATATGGGGAGGGGTCTAAGGGGAGGGCGTCCCTTCCCCTTTGAGAATTTTTTGAATTATTACGGGTCCTTAGATGCATTTTGGTGCTATATTTGTTAACTTTTGAAGTAACTCACTACATGGTGCCCTCACAGTAACACTGTTGGCAAGTATCGTAGAATGGGAGAATAATTTTTTCGATTTCTTTTATTCTTCACTTTTTCATTTTTTCTACTATTATTATTTTTTAATATTTGCTAAATAATCATTCATTCATTCATTCATTCATTCATTCATTCATTCATTCATTCATTCATTCATTCATTCATTCATTCATTCA
>WURT03656720.1:0-18570 GCA_009936505.3 Holothuria glaberrima
ATATATAAGGAAGCATAGAGCTATCACTGGTAATGTCTTTGGTTCCAGCATGGTATATGTAATACAGAAATTACACAAATTTTCGAACCCCTGGTCCTTCTTCAGTTGTGACAGCAAAGTGACTGTTAGTTACTACTTTTTGTAAAATTGAAAGTTTGAAAGAAAGCCTAAATCTCTACTTAACCTGTATCGATGTGAACCCGCCCTTAGGATTAGTTGCGTTTCAATTAGATCTCTTTTTTGCGCTGCATCACATTGCCATGGATGATTGCGAACTTAAAGCAGTTTATACTGTCGTCAGGGATATTGAAATGTTCGGCTACTGGAAAACCAGCTTTGTTGAGCCGTACACTTCTTTTGCGGTTATTGCACCGTTTGCGAAACGAGTTGGAAGATTGACCTTTGTACTGTACATCGGGGCAAAGGGTGCAAACGGTTAGGTAAATAACATGGGAGGTATCGCAGTTGAAGGGACCTGGCCTAAGGACATAACCACAGGGGCTTAGGGAAATGGTGGAATCTGAAATCAACTGATCCCAGACCATGGGCGTAGGAGCCCAATTTGATTTTGTAGGGCCGTAAGGACTTGTCCGAAAAATGTCACGCGCGCGTTCAACATGTTAATGTGCATCTTATATAGACATGTATCGGTTATTACATCTCAATGATTGCATGCTTATTACATTTTATCCAGGCCTGTAACCAGTTTTGGAGAGCGGGGGGCAAACAAAGCTCAGGGGGCTTTACATTGTGGTAAATGGAGGAGCATAAACTTTCACAGAATATCTCAGCTAGGGCCAGTGGCGAACCCAGGATTTATTTCAAAGGCGGGGGCGTGCAGTATGTTGTGTGATCGTTGGTCTGGGGAGGGGTCTAAGTGAAAATTTTTGAAAACTTGGGTGTCCTTTCGTGCAATTTGGTGCCATATATGCTTCCGTTTTTGTTCAGAAAAATATTAAAATTTGAAAGTATCCTATTGCACAGGGGCCTGACTATAATGCCACAGAGCAGGGAGCCAAGCCAAGGAGCAGGGGGCCTGGCCCTCAATCCCCCCCCCCTTGGTTACGGGCCTGATTCAATCACTTGTCGTGCTACTATTCTCCCGTTTTGGTTCTTAATTTTTGGGCAGCCACAGTCCTGGGCAGATTTGCCAGCGCAGAGTCCAATTATTAATTAATTTCAAGGAGAGAGTTCTAGGTCACGTAACAGATGATGGCGGTATTGGGCTTCCAAGACGGCGGGAGACACTTTAACAGGGGGTGAATCATATCCACAAATGGTGACTCGAGTGTTGATCTAGTTATACCTCCTCTAGAAAACTCAATTTGTAGCTGCAACCCTGACTTAACCAAGGATTTAAAATGCCAGAAAGTAAGCCTTTCTTTAGGTACATGATTTTGACCGGAGCCAATGCGAGTGTAATCGAAGTCCCTCAGCGCCGAGGCCCCTGGAATGCCCAGGATATTTTGAATCCAAGATGCTCTATGGTGTAATCTGAGACATTTTCTGACCCATTTAGTCCATTGGTAGCTTCTCAAAAGCAGTATAACACACGAAGTATTCCTCTAGGAAGTTTTAAACTTTCCTCTGCCATTAGAATGTCTAAATAGTAGCCGATGAGTATAAATGAAATTAGGACAAAGAAATGGAATCAACTATAACGTAAAGTGGAAGATCCCGGAGTGCGCGAAAATGTAGGTGAGAGAAAGGTTTGGGATGAAAATTTTGAAGTACTTCTAGATAGTTTTACCATGCCAGTCTAGGTACAAGCAGGGCATCCGTCATCAGTCAAAACCCACTGTGTAGCACAAATTTGGCATTTCAACCACTTACCTTGCAGTTAATTGTATGGGGGTAAAATTAAAACTTGATGCAATAGATAAATGTAGCAAGCCTTACCCCTTACTCATGCTTACATTACATCTACCACCTTAGACTGTTGACCAGAAACTGTGCTTAGCCATCTAGCTTTTTTTTAAAATAGTAAAGCCTCCATCTCGTCGTTAAAAGCTACTTACAAACTTTTAGTAGAAATAATATTATCTAGGCGGTCTTTGACAAAATCCTCCGGCAGAAAGTTATGTTTCAAATACGTTGTTAAAAAAATATTCTTTCATTTCTGGTTTGTTTTTTATGTTTTTTGTTTGTTCATTTTTTTTGTTCTGCTATACCGTTTCACTTTGTAAAGGTTAAGGGAAGGCAAGACCCTCATACACCGCAACCCTTGATCCTCTTCTAAATTACAGATAAATCCAATGGTAACGATAATAATACTTAACCTAGTCATTTTTACAATGGAGATATGAGTGACAAGAAGCTGCGGTTATGTATGAAATCTAGGATAACTTCTACTGGGTTTCCATGATGTCATTCCTTCTAGATGTAAAAAATGGCTCAAAACAACTTTCCTCCTGTTGACATTGAAAAAAACGAATATTATTTCACGAAGATCCTTCAAGCAAAAATAATGCTCTCCACTACAACTTGTTGTTGGGAGGAATATACTGTTTGTTGAGGGTATCCCTGTTGTGGAGGGTATCCTTGTTGTGGAGTGTGCCTTGTTGTGGAGGGTATCCGTGTTGTGGAAGGTACCCTGCTTTTCCTGTGTCATCATAAGGTGGTGGATCATTGGGCACTGTTTGATCAAATTTAGCTCCTTGGTTCAAGTTTTCTTGATACAAACATGAAAAGGAAAAAACACTTGTGATGAAAAACGCAAACTCTGAATAAAAACAGTGGAATAAATCTAACGACTAAGCTGCAAATGCTGATGTAGAGATGTTGTCAACAAAGTAAGTATTATGAGCAGGGCTGTCAATTTCTATTGATCGCAAAGATGTTAAAAATAGTTTTCATAACGATAGATACTGTAATTTATTTCTTATTTGTACATAATTTGAGAAACCGGGATTCATGGTACATGTGATGGAAACTGAAAAAAAAACATTGTTTATCACGCTAGTGACCATGAATCAATCAAATAATAAGAAATTTACAAAGTAAAATGTGTAACGAGCGACTTAATTTACGACAGATATCATCTATGAACGTACATCCTTGAACGGGGTCGTGCTCAGGGATTGGGGAAAAGACCCAAGCTGGTTAAAACCAGGTCGAGCTATACCGCCAAGCAAAAGGATGTTAGCTTCTGTTTGTGTTTAGGGAGCTGCTACGGACCTGATATAAAATAGAACAAATTGTATAGTTATAATAATTTATTCCTATAGAATACCTCGAGTGTTTCAAAGCCCAAGGCAAAACCTCCCGGTATCATTGTACCCACTCAACAAGTCCCTTGGATTATAACTGAACATGATATTCCGATTTAAAATTTTGTACTGATTGACTTAATCCAACACTTTATGAAATTAGCCAAATTTTATATTCCGATATTGTTAATTTTGTTAATGTTTCAGAACTTTTGGAAATTTCAAGTTGTCCCTTTGTTTCTCAATACCGGGCGTTGTTCATGGGCCCTGACGCAGAATCCTCGCTACAAACTTTCAATCCAGCGCTTCCCTCTTCCACGACATTTCTTCCGTAGAGTCCCCTACCTCAGCCCCCACTTTGTCAAGACATCAAATCCATCCGTCGTCTTTTTAGGACTTTACTGGTATACGGTAGGTAATTACCATAATAGCTTTATACAGGGTGCAAGAAAAACGTAATGAGAAGTTACCTTAATATCTGCATAAGCTGTAATCTTTGCAAACCAAGCGTTTTTTCTTCTCACCATCCATCTTGATTGAACGTTTTAGTATATTTTAAGGTACCAATCAATGCAGCGCCCCTGCAACGCTTCCGCTAGTTTTGTTTAGTGTAATGATCTTTTGGACTAAATCCACAAAAGATTTTTTTTTCCAAATTGTTCCAGATTTCTTACATTGAGTTCCACAAATTTTGGACCAATATTTAACATTTTTACACACTATCTTTAAGTCAGTTAATATAGTGTAGCATAAACTTACCCTGCCTTTTATTTGTTATTAAATTAAAATTTGTTAAGCCAATAATTTTTCAAATGAAATTACAAAAAGTCTAAAAAGCTAGCTTGTAGGTCACTGGTCGTTTCTTTTCTTTGCGGTGTTGATGATCATTTTAAATGTCACCTATGGATATTGGAACGTTTTAAATTAGATCCTTTCTAAATTGGTGCAATGCTTTGTGACAGATTAATCAAATCAAATATTCGAAGCTGTATAGGCTTTGCTTAATAAATACTGCAAGGAAAAGGAAACTACGTTATTGCGTCTGAGTTAACATGCATTATACTTACTTCTTCATGTAGAAATTCACCCTATAATACAAAAAGGTAATACAACCCATTTCTTAGCAGTAGCTTCAAATGATTTAAGAGCGCCCTCAGTATCAATAGGACGTCGGACCTACTCAGTTTACAAAAATGTTTCTGTTTTATACCGCCTTAGGCTATTATTATTCATCTCCCTGCAGTAAAAAAGAAATGACAAATAAACTGTGTTTAGTTGATACGTGCGTTATATATTTAAATTGAGGATCTTGTTCACTGATATAACTGCAACCTAAACGATTTTGCTATGTGGACAATTTTACCGGCAACTATCAGTTCTATTACTAGTGTATTGTAAGTAAGGTTCATCGACTTACAGTTCCAGTTTGTTTTCTACTGCTATGAAAACTTGCTAAAATGGATTTCAAATATTACGGCTTAAACAAGGCGCCAATTTTGTAAATCGTTGCAGCAAGGAAGTACACCACTTAAATGTAAACTAATTACAACTATTAATTTAAATTGAATTTTGAATAAAGGTTTTCATTGTTAGTAACAAACTTGGCATTAAAGCATAGTTTTTCGCTGTGATTTGCGTTGGGAGAACTTAGACATAATTGGAGTAAATAACCATTACAGGGCTCTCTAAAATGACCGTACAGACCTGTTCATCAAATATTTATTCCTACAAGCAGGTATTAATTGATTTATAAATGAGTATTCTTTTTCTGACGTATTTTATTCTTTTATTTGGCAGATTTGGTAGAAGGGCCTATTTCTTAACCCATTCCTGTTTTTTGCTCATTGAAATCATCCTAAATTTTAATATTGTTACTAAAAAGTTGCCTACCCCCGAGCAGGGAGTTGTTACTTTGAACAGAAAATACTCCCTGTCTAAAGTCAATTGACGATGGGTACAATGCCTGCTGACAGAAAGTAGCAGAAGGTGACGAAAGTAAACTGAATTAGGCAACCGATCGGCACATTTTGGCTGGATCTCACAATAGACTTTACGATCCACATGGTAGGGTCTGCAACAGCTTTTATCACTGTGTAGTATACAACAATAAATTGGACAAAGCAAAAACACGTTAAGTCGCACACCTTTGTTTGGATAGACCTTATGCATTGACGTCACGGGGCGTCATTTTGAAGGGTAAACAATGAAACTCACTGCACGCACGAGGCAGCTTTAACTTCCGCTTAGTACGATAGCATTACTCGCTTTTCCGATTGTTAACAAATCAGCTGCTGCATTTCTTTGTGTATTAAAGATGCGCACGCATTTCCATAGGAGGAGCCCTTTCTGGTCTATGACGTCATATGCATAAAGTCTCCACACAAATGCATATCACAACACAATCAAAGAATCACGTCAAATTTATTTACTAGTCCCCAAACATCAAAGGCGCAAACAGACAGGGTATCTGACGCCTTGCATATAGCCGAACATTGAAGTCAAGCGCCGGCACCGTCACCGTAGCCTTGGCATCAACGATCTGCATAACGCTGAGACATCATTAACCTCGACGTCATAAAACCTCGATCGATAAGTCTGGTATTGCTCATATTTGTATAGACCAGAGTTCAGGTTGGCTTCATCCGTGTTCGTCGCTTGTACCTAGAAGTCAAGGAATGACAACTTTAAGCTGAAAATACAGACGACTAAAAAGCACAAGCCCGGAGAAGCCCCTACATCATTAAAGACGTTCATTGCATTGCGTCAATGTTTGACAGCTGACCCGAGCAAAGTTCATAACTTCCTGCATCAAACACCTTCCTGAAACAAACAATCAGATACCGATTTTAAAATTCACCAATTGAAAACCCCTCAGCATCACTGTGAATAGCTATGCTGAACAAGTAAATTTTAGTTCCATGGCCTGGTTTTTGATCCGAGGAGTTCTAGTATGCATGGAAGTACATTCAACCACCCACCTAACTCCACCTACACAGTTTGGATCTAATGTTATTTCAAGATGGTTGCATGTCCCTATTTTAGTTCCCCAACATTCAGTATTAATATTTGAAATCATGGCCGTCATGTTGGGCGGAACCTTGAACCTGACAGGAGGAGCCGTCTGCCCCCCCCCCCACTAGTGGAATTGGAATCTGAAAGCCCCACATAGTATGACTTACTCTTTTATTTTTTAAGAAAACCGCTGTTGGGTGTGATAGTTCCTTCAGTTAGAGACCTAAGTAGAAGAAAAAAATGAGCCCTGGTGTATTCATTTTCTGTGGGACATCCTTTTTCATACATTCGTACAAAGTATTGATAACCGTTTTTTAACAAAATAAATGCCTTTAAATATTTTTCTCCGAAGTACCCGGTACCTGGTATTTCCAGTATTATCTTCTGTCATTTACTAGGCTCATCTGGAGGTTTTAGTAACCTGTTTATAAGGTATGGGCAGACTGAGTATGTAATGTAGACAGTAACGCACAGACACCTCAGGTTTTTAGAATCCCTGATGGTTGTCATGTCACAGACTGGTAGGTAATACATATTTCTTTGGGGAATCTCCACTGTCCTCCGAATTCGAATTCATTGTGTTCAGTTAATAATCAGGGTCATTGTAGGTGCGGGGTTGCTCATTTTGATTCAGGAAGGAATTCATTTCTCTGATCGCTTAGTGCGTTACGTTAGATCGCACAAAAGAAAGAAGAGGGAATATGCGTTGGGAACATGGCGAATGTCACGTTGCTTTTCTCCTCTCGTTCCATCAGTCCATGGCTACTGGTTTTATTAAGTTTTCAAAAATGTTCTAAAGTGATTCAACTTCTGAACGTACACAAAAGTCTTGAAAACGATTCAAAGATGATCTTCTAGTTTTCCGAAATTTATTCAACGTATCTCAAAACTAATATTTCAAGCAATATACAGCAAAGATCAACAGGTTTGTTAGGTAGGAAAGTTCCCCGTGTTCTCTCTCCCAATGGTCTCCAGATCAGTTTTTTTTTCAGCTAATCCTCATTATGACTTAGGGAGTACCCACCCAAACATTAACCAATGAAAAGACGACTATTAAATTGTAATCGAATATTCAGTAATGCAAAGTTACCAAAACTTATTTGATTGGTCAAAAGTTATGAAGTGCCAACCCAGCAGATTGACCAAAACTGCTGACCTCCTGCTTCCTACCATATTTTGACAAATGACCATAAGCTAACAATTCATTATATTTGCACTAAAAATACATTGAATTCCTCTACTGACAGCCACTCGTTGGACCTGTCAGAGAGTTACACTCAAGTTTCACTGAAAGTTTCCTTAGAACACACAGATATGACTAATTACTACACAAGGGGTTATAATTGTGGGAAAGTGTAGCTTGGTAGCAAATCTAGGGACCTATTATTCCCAAAAATAGACAAAATTGCTGAGGGAGGTAATCCAAGGTATCAACTAAACCTTTAACCAAATTAGAGGGCGTGCTAAATGTCAAATAGACAAAGAGACTTCTTTACAGCGAGCCAGCACGGTTTTTACGTCAGGGTAATGTTATCACTAATTCTCAGTGGCGGCACCAAGGGGGTATGAGAGGAGGGACAAATTCCCTTTATTCATAACCTAAGCATTGTTACACTCTAAAAGCATCAGCTTCAAATTTGAACCGATTCCCTATCAAATGCTTACTATAAAGAAATCTGTTCAAATATAACTAGATTTGGTTTATTTTGAACGTCAAGTAGTCAAATGTTTGAACAGATTTCTCATCAGGAGGGAGGAATGGCTGACTTTTTTTTGGAAGAGATAGCTACGTTTAAACCTGTCTTTACTCCAGCAGCGTCAGAAGTGGCTAAAACCAAAGAGAAACTTTGCAATTGGAGACATTGTTCTGTCATGGATTGTAATGCTCCCAGGATTGCCAGACGAGAAGCTGGAGAGAGATTCGACGTGTTAAAGTAAAAATTTCCAATCTTGAGTTAGAGTGACAGATCGCCACACTTTATCTGTTATTAGAGGCTGATCAATAGATCCCTTTTTTGTGAGTATTTCAAAGGAGAGCCTAGCGCCCTTTGATAAAGACCGCGAGAGTCTAATATCGTTGTCGACCGAATGAATATAAACCCCACTTCCTGTGAAATTTGGCATTATGATTATTTATTCAGTTTAATGTTAGAGGTGCCCTTGTTTAGAGTGTTTTTGGCAATTTCATTCCCTCATGTCCAAAAACATTCATGTTCATGTATATGTATCCCAAGGTGAGCCGAGCGCCCTTGGGTAAAGGTTGCCAAGACCTAACGAGTTTCAGACTTGTTGACACAAAAGGAAGTTGTGGTTCCTATTTGATCACGTTACACATCTTAGCCGAATTTTGAAACTCTGTGTAGACATAGTTTAGAATATTCTTTGTACCCAAAGTTTGGCGAACTGTTCCCTGTTTGACCAAATTGAGCTAAGTTTACAGCAAATCTTTTCACTTTAGTTTTTTGTTGTTTTCCATGCAATGTATCGCTGCTTTATTTGAAAACAGTTTAGTTTGCACAATTAGGGGCGGTATAGGTGTAGGGAATCTTGTTTTATTGAGGGCGATATTTTATTTTGCTGATCACTTACGTTACGTTAGATTTCGCAATAGAAAGAATAGAAATTATGTGTTAGGAACCTGGCGAGCCAACACGGTATTTATGTTAAGCTACTGTTGTCACCAAATTTGGTATTTGTTAGTTTTTTAGTTTGTTAGTTAGTTTTTGACATAATACGTGATACTTCGTCATTTTACTAGCAATAACGTTTTGTACCCTCAACTACAACGAAATCCTGGAGAAGATTAAGACGATTTTAATAGTGAAAACAAGCTGTGTTCAACCTGAAACAAACCGTTAATACATTGTTTGCAACGTTTTCCGACTACGTCGAACTACGATCCCTGCCAAAATTCCTAACCCCGTTACAGCGAGTATTGTCATATTAGAACATATTTCCTCCACATTCTGGGTTTCAACACTTTATTTTACGAGCCAATATTTTGAAGTAAGAATGTGTAAATATTTTTTACAACATTTAAGTTTTTACAGACTGTCTTACTTTCAAATCATTTCAAATACCCCAAAAGAAGTAAACTTACATCATCATGGCCTACTTCAAACTCAAAGGCTTTTCCCAACCAGCCGGTGATTTCTTTTGTCTCGTCCAGTCTTGCCGAAGGTCAGGAATCACACTCTTTCCGGTCATGAACAGTCACCGCATATATTACCTAAGCCCCCTTTTTTGGACGTTAACAGGCTGGGGACGTGGAACATGTCCCCGGCCAAAAGTTTTACTTTTTTTAAGTGGAGGAAGTCCCCTTCTCCCTCGCACATATTTTTAGTAACCTAAAGGAAAGAATAGGCACGTGTATGATTCCATAACTTGCAATATTTAATAAATCAAACTCTTATATAGTAAAAGAGTCTTGTTATGAACGAAAATCGTACGGTACACAAAAGTCTCAGGTTACACCACAATTCATTTAGTCTCAAAAGGTGACCAAAGACGGACACTCTTACAAAAGTTGGGTAGCGCAATTCAACAACGCTGGGCACGTATGTAAGGAGACTGAATTTGGTAAGTTTGCCTACTTAGTAATTTTTGATAAATGGGTTGAACGAAGGTCTAGTTACTACTTGATTGGGTTTTAACACCTAGGTATTCTTATAAATCAATAATAATTTGACACATTTTATATAATTTTAGTATAGGTGCCCTGCAGTGCAATACATCTTAACATTGCTATAACGTGACTCTTAAAATATCACCATATAGGCATTTTCGATAGTAGCGTCACCCTAGAAAAATTCGATTGATCAAATCCTGCCTATTTTACAGATATCTCATATCTATTAAACATGCCACGTCGAATAAAAACCTTCTTATCAAGTAACATGTTTGACTATTATTAGTAACTATTTACATCGAAGTTCACAATTATAAGTTTTTGTGAGATTCACCAAGGAACTGTGGGATGCAGTTTGTTTCTGAAAAGTATTTAATTATTTTCAGGTATATAGATATACATATACATATGTATGTCTATATATATGTATATATATATATATATATATCGATATCTAAAACACCCTTTGAAGCTACATGTGTAAAAGCCTTTCCAGCACGGGACACGTAAGTTAAAAAATTGGGTCAAGCTTGCCCAATAAGTGGTTGTTAAATGGTTTATCTAGAATTTGGTTACCACATTAAGTGGTAGCCAAGCTGCCTCCCGGTAGACCGATAAGAATTAGGTTGTTGACGGAGCAGAATTTCCTCATTTCCAGTACTTTCACGTGCACACGGTGTTGCTGAACCTTTCACTCAATTGTTTTACAGAGTGTATACAGGCCTACCCTGAATAACAAAACATAATCATACATATTTCTCCCGATCTCTTCTTGGTTAGAAAGCAAAGTAACACACAGATATAATTCAAAATTCTGAGCAAGATTTTCTGACTCGATCTTGCGTAGCGTCAATTAAAATAACTGGGAGTTACTGTTTCAGGCCTACATTTCTCTTCTGCGGAAAAAAATGTATGATAGGCTAAATAGCTCTTAACACGGTGAACAAATTGAAGTTGTCATCCAAGTGGAAAAGAAAAAACTTTACAACAAACATAGTCATTATTTTCAAGGGGCTCTTTTAGTGATTTCTAGGTCTATTGTTACGTTATAATGAGCTATTTTTATTTGATTTTTCTTTTAAAATCAAATGATAGGCTAAATCGTGGTCAAGCTTTGGCTACTTTTCAAGCTTGGATTAAGGCAAAGAAAAGGTATAAACTAAACCTTGTTGATAGGCAATAGAATCGGGTTCATAATATAAGCAAATTTGCTTTTCATGAAATAATTTTCTGTGTTTTGAGTACCCCGAATATTGTATAAATGCTCTTAATTTTGGGGAAATCTTGAGTTAAGTGGAGATATAAATAGAAACCAAAGACAAATCCAGCTGCTTCGAATGATTCAAAGAAATTGTTTTTTGACTATATGTTGTTTTTACGCAATCTGTTAGAGCCTACTTTTCAAAGTCCTTTACCCAAAGAGAAGTATGTGAACATTTTTTATTCTATGTAATTAGTTTAAGGGCACCAAGTGATCGTTTATCCTCAGTTTTAAGTATGTATGAGCATCTCGGAACTATAATTATACTCATTCATAGAGCAAACCATGTAAAGTCCGTGGGAATTCTTAAACATAGAAACGAGTGATAAGCTGTATCACTAAACCAATAAAAGAATAAAATATGCATATGTAAACAACATAACGATCCCGAATCCTACGGCCAAATTTATAGCTTGTCTAGCAGACTTCGATGATCTTTCAGCGCCATTAAAATCACCTCTATCAAAACGACTCCGCACCTGTAGAAATGAGAACAAATCTCTTACGAAAAAAGATTATCTCAAAATAAAAGGAACCAAGCGGCCGTGTGAAAAGATCC
Source organism: Holothuria glaberrima (assembly GCA_009936505.3). Taxonomy (NCBI): domain Eukaryota; kingdom Metazoa; phylum Echinodermata; class Holothuroidea; order Aspidochirotida; family Holothuriidae; genus Holothuria; species Holothuria glaberrima. Next base: position 11,670 of record WURT03656720.1, read on the forward strand.
TGTAGCATTTAATTGCCCCTTCCCTTTTAGAAATGTTTTTAGGCTACTCTACTTACATAAACGCTTTCATATTTACAGCATTGCAAGCTTAGCTATTGAGTCCGATTGAAAGGGAAGATAACCCGTCCTAAAAACATTATCTTTGTATACTGACACATGTACCGTTTTTATGATCATGTGGAAATATTTCTTCCCTGCATATATGGGGAAATCAAGCGGAATGGCTTTACGTTCTACAGGTATGATACGGAATTATACTAATTTTGGAATATCAGGAAAACACAAGTGTTGCAAGGACACACGTTAGATCAGACTTTAAAATACGGTTGATACTGCAAAATATATTTTGAGGAACTGTTCATGCACTTTAATTCGCGTTAAAACACAAAACGTTCGTAAAGAGTACGTGACACGTGTTTTTTTTTATTCCTTTTAGCACTATGTGTAGTAACTGTGTGTTTATGTTATCTGCTACCGGGGCTTAGGGTTAGTGTATTTTGTTGTATGTCGCCACCAATAACGTACTTAAGGGTTCTGTAACGAAGTAGCAAGTAAGTTGGAGCATGAGAAGTCTGAGTCCTAAATAAAGAGTCGTTAAGCAAACCCCACACGCTCGTTTTTTTTTCCTTAATAAGGTTACTACATTATGCAACTTTAGAAAATGGGGGTAAGGGGATAAAACATGTTTTATCCTCGAACACACTTGCCAGCATTTACAGGCAATCTTTTAAAACATTTTGGAATATTCTTTGAACAAATGATACCAATTTTTTGCAAATCCCAGCTTATTATAACCGTATCTTACTAGTTTCTAATCCGTTCCACCGAGTCTCCTCCTTTATGTAATCAAAATTACATACCATACAGTTAATGTGTCAAATTGACTCCCATCTATTCTGGTAGAAAATTGACAACTTTGTGGCAAAATACATGCTTTTTTGGGCAAACATGAAATTTAACTTTTGCGCAAAAGAACTGGAGCCAACAACTCCCTCGCACGCACTACTCTCTTAAAATGTCCGGTTCAAATTGAATCAAAAACGGATAAAATGGACACGTAAGATTAAATGGATAAAATGTTGGACTAGTTTCGGTTCAAAACTGTCTTCACAGTGTAGGCCCACCTTGCGTGTGCGCCTTTCTGTCCACACAACTTCAATGCCAGGGTCACAATCAAACGATAAATACCTGGAGAGAATGGATGAGCGCTATTATGCCAAAATACGGCAGCAGAAAATCTTAACCAAAATTGATAGTAGCAGATAATTTTCCGGCAGAACTTGAACAGATCTGACAATGGTTGTTGGTGCTGGTGGCGGAGCAGCTTGGTTTACCTGTATAGGAAGACGGAAACAGTTTGTTGTGCATTGATGTAGCTCTGAGCTAACGTTGAAAACTGACTATGACTGCCGGGGCAAATTTACTGCTAGTCAAACATTATTACTCAAAGTTATACCCCCGTCACACTTTCAGAAGATCACGCTACGCTCTAGGAGTTTTGGAAAAATCAACAAAGCGTCGCGACAACTTCTTAGTCTCTGAGAAAATCCAATTTAAAAAAAAAAAAAAAAAAAAAAAAAAAAAAAAAAAAAAAAAAAAAAAAAAAAAAAACGTCCACGCTGCACTGGTACCAAGCAGTTTCTACGTTGCTAATGCATTCGTGGATTCCCCACTGCGTTGGCGGGGTTCCCACTAGGTTTTATTTACGGGCAGGATGCCGAGCGTGCGACGCCTGGACCGTTTTCGGAACGTCTTTGCTTCATCCACCCTGCCAGGGACTCGTTGTTGCTACGTCAATAGTATGTCTCCTACCTCTCAACATTTTATGCAGTCTACCAAGGGCGTAGGAATCGGTGTGGGGGCAACAGTCCCAAGCGAAATTTTTAAGGCGGAAGTATGCTTCAGCCCCTCCTCCACTTTCAAAGGACGAAAACCCCTTGTTTGTCTCTTCTGTTAGAAATGCCAAATTTTGCAGTAATTTACCCTAAAATTTGTCCAAAATGATGCACCAAATCGCATCTAAGGACCCTCAAATATCCAAAAATTTTTCAAAGGGGGGAACCCCTTCCACTTTGAACAAAAAATCAAAACTTTGCAGTAATTCAAGTAAGAAATATCAAAAATATGCAGTAATTTTCCTTAAAAATTGTCCAAAATGATGCACCAACTCGCATTAAATATCGAAAAATTTTCCAAAAGGAAGAGGTACACCCATTCCTCTTTGGAAAAAAGTGTCAAAAAGTTGCAGTAATTTAGTAAGAATTGTCGAAATTTTGCAGTAATTTTCCTTATCATTTGTCCAAAATTATGCACCAAATCGCATCTAAGGACGCTCAATAATCAAAACATTTTCCAAAGCCCCTCCTCTTCGGAAAAATGTCAAAAATTTGAAGTTACTTAAGTGAGCAATGTTGAAAAATTTTTCAAAGGGGGAGGGGGAACCCCTTCCACTTTGAAAAAAATCAAAAATTTGCCGTAATTCAAGTAAGAAATATCAAAAGTATGCAGTAATTTTCCTTAAAATTTGTCCAAAATGATGCACCAAATCGCATCTAAGGACTCTCAAATATCAACAAATTTTCCAAAGCCCCTCCTCTTCGGAAAAATGTCAGAAATTGAAGTTACTTAAGTGAGCAATGTCACAATTTGTAGTATTTACCTAAACATTTGTCCAAAATGATGCACCAAATCGCGTCTAAGGACCCTCAAATATAAAAAAGTTTTCCAAAGCCCCTCCTCTTCGGAAAAATGTCAAAAATTTGAAGTTACTTAAGTGAGCAATGTTGAAAAATTTTTCAAAGGGGGAGGGGGAACCCCTTCCACTTTGAAAAAAAAATCAAAAATTTGCAGTAATTCAAGTAAGAAATATCAAGAATATGCAGTAATTTTCCTTAAAATTTGTCCAAAATGATGCACCAAATCGCATCTAGGGACCCTCAAATATCGAAAAGTTTTCCAAAGGGGGAGGGGGAGCCCCTTCCATATTGAAACAAAAATAAAAAAATTGCAGTAATTTAAGTAAGAATTGTCGAAATATTGCAGTAATTTAGCTTAAAATTTGTCCAAAATGATGCACCAAATCGCATCTAAGGACCCTCAAATATCGAAAAATTTTCCAAAGGGGAGAGGTACACCCGTTCCTCTTTGGAAAAAAATGTCAAAAAAATGCCGTAATTTAAGTAAGAATTGTCAAAATTTTGCAGTAATTTAGCTTAAAATTTGTCCAAAATGATGCACAAAATCGCATCTAAGGACTCTCAAATATCAACAAATTTTCCAAAGCCCCTCCTCTTCGGAAAAATGTCAGAAATTGAAGTTACTTAAGTGAGCAATGTCACAATTTGTAGTATTTACCTAAACATTTGTCCAAAATGATGCACCAAATCGCGTCTAAGGACCCTCAAATATAAAAAAGTTTTCCAAAGCCCCTCCTCTTCGGAAAAATGTCAAAAATTTGAAGTTACTTAAGTGAGCAATGTTGAAAAATTTTTCAAAGGGGGAGGGGGAACCCCTTCCACTTTGAAAAAAAATCAAAAATTTGCAGTAATTCAAGTAAGAATTGTCAAAATTTTGCAGTAATTTAGCTTAAAATTTGTCCAAAATGATGCACCAAATCGCATCTAAGGACTCTCAAATATCAACAAATTTTCCAAAGCCCCTCCTCTTCGGAAAAATGTCAGAAATTGAAGTTACTTAAGTGAGCAATGTCACAATTTGTAGTATTTACCTAAACATTTGTCCAAAATGATGCACCAAATCGCGTCTAAGGACCCTCAAATATCCAAAAAATTTTCAAAGGGGGAACGACTTCCACATTGAAAAAAAAAATAAAAAAATTGCAGTAATTTAAGTAAGAATTGTCGAAATTTTGCAATTATTTACCTTAAAATTTGTCCAAAGGATGCACCAAATCGCATCTAAGGACCCTAAAATATCGAAAAATTTTCCAAAGGGGAGAGGGACACCCATTCCTCTCTGGAAAAAAATGTCAAAAACTTGCAGTAATTGAAGAAAGAATTGACGAAAATTTGCAGTAATTCACCTTAACATTTGTCCAAAATGATGCACCAAATCCCATCTAAGGACCTTCAAATAGCGAAAAATTTTAGACCCATCCCCCAGCAAGGCGATCGGAAACAAGGTTGAGCCCCCCCCCCCGTCTCAAACAGCTTCCTACGCCTATGCAGTCTACAGCTGTGCAACAGCATCCCCGGTCACTTAAAATCTCGGCACGTGGGTCAAATCAGGCCCCTAAAGGTGCTTTTATCCGGCCCACCAAGGAAACTGAGATTGAAAAATTTTTGACGGTTAAGAAAGAAACAAATGTGAAAGCAATCGTAATCAAATTTGAAATCTTCGTAAGTTTTGGCCAAAGGATAAACTTTGTAAAGTGAAATGAACCAAAACATATCTAAAATATACTTAAATGCATGTTTGGCGCGCTTGGCGCGCTACAAATATTTCATATATGACAAAGTTTAAGTTTTAGCGTGCTCCCGCGCTAATCGTTTAGTTTTCAATTGGACTATTAAAATAACGGTTAAATTCGGACCAAGGTGGGGGCTTAACGTTTCCGAGCCCCCCTTTTACAATTATTTGCTGATAAAAATCTTGAAATTTCCATTACCCTGATTATGACTGTAAGGCCCTCAGAACCATGTAAAACCCACATTTGGGCCTCTTTTTTTCTCACTTTTCCTGTGGAGAACCCCCCACCAGTAGATGCACCTTTGGTGCTCTTAAGCGACTTTTCGTCACGAATGAGCATCATCTACGCAAACTCTGTATCCACCCCCTATTAAGGTGAAGCGTACCGAACTTCTGTGAAAAGCAGGCTTTCGAAATACCTACAATACAACGATTGTTTCCACAAAATATCTCAACTTTGGAGCAAAGTGGGCTCACCAAGCAGTCAGGGGAGACGTAGGTAACTTCATCTTGATGAAACTGAAGGTATGATCGACGGATATAGACGGAGGCAGTTGGAATTTTCTGGTTTCGAAACATAATATCTGGTAAAGACATAAGCAGCACCATGCATAAGCAGGATAAGGTCTTCTATAATATAGCTGCATGGATTGTGGATTCTCTACCTTTGCATTCAGGCTGAATAAAAACCAATCAAAAGATTTTCATAAAGACCAATCAAAAGATTTTACGGTCAGTAAATAGCGGAAAGATTTTGCATGAGAGTATAAATAATTAACTCGAAAGCTTAAAAATTGTGATGATTTCCAATGTCGACGATTCAAATATGTTCAAGTCAAGTCACAGGTCATTTCTCTGCAAGTCAAGTCAAGTCAAGTTACGAGTCACTCATTTTTCAAATTCCTCAGTTCAAGTCAAGTCAAAGTCAAGGTCCCTTCAAGTCAAAGTCAAGTCAGAAGTCAAAAAATGGTACTCGAGTCGCAAGTTATTGACTCGAGTCAACAAGTCTGGTTGACGAACATGTCTTTTGCACAGACATGGCGAGAACGTTATTGCGTCTGTGTTCGCACGTAGTGTCGGAGTCATGGAAACTATTGTTCTACTGTTACGTAGAATGAACCTAGCTCCGTCGAGAAGTGGACGTAACACCAACTGGTTACGCGTAGTAGGCGCGCAGGGAACCTTGGCGAAGTGGTCTCTCCTGAGACGTTCTAGCCGTCAAAACTAAGTGTCCACTACGGCTATGCTACGTACATGAAGTTGATAGTAGGTCGTTGCTGCGTCGTGTTTGGACTACGCCAGTGCTACGTGGGTTTTGAACATGTTCAAAGTCCACGTAGCAGAAACCTAGTGCCCGGAGACCATGCAGATCACGTCACGTTAATGAAAGTTCCCATCACGTCCGCAGGAGTTCTAGGAGTCTCTGCTGCGTTCCTCTAGTTTTGGATGGGCGCAGCGGAGAATCCATTGACGTAGCGTCAGTGTGATGGGGGTATTAAGTTGAAGAACAGAGAAATATGCCTCAAAAAGGATGTCTTATTAATAGGCATCATATCTACATTTAATTCAGCTAAGACCACTTCAACTTGATCCTAGTTGTGACATTAAACTACCTATCTCACTTATCTTATCCTACTCCTAGCTGAAAAGGAGAAAGCAGTCCCCCAAGTATATTTTCAAGAAGCTGCTAATTCTTACAGGTCGTCTCTTATTTTCTCACAATTATCTTTTATTATATCCCGGTATTAACATTGAATATTGAAAGTAGACCAAGGAGTTGTTTTGCATGAATTTAACGAATATGTAACTAAAATATTGCCCCATGATTGAATGGGGTCATTTTTGAACTAGGATGACGAGGTGCACCAACTCAAATTCGGCGGAATCTTTAATGTTTGCACAACAAATTGCTTATTATCACTTTTTGACACTTATTCGACCATTATGGGAAAACTTGTGTGTAGCGATAAAGTCTAGGCAAAAAAAAAAATGCAATAACAAACAAAAGCATACATTTCACCTTTAAGTAATGAGGTATACAAAGTCATGTATGTCAATCGAATGGCCCTTAAACGTTACTTCTTAACAGATACGCGTTCGTAAATTGATCAACCGTGAAATAATTGCGCACATCGCTATATATGAACTTAACCATACAGTTAATTATTCCAATAGAAACAGTGTAGGGAAAAGTTTTTTTTTTCCCATAATCGTAATTTCCTTCTTACTTTGAACACACCTAGACAAACACACAAACATACATGCACGTAAGTTAGTGTGCAGTGAAGTAATTGCAGGAAAATTATGTGGCAAATCGGACTTGCGAACAGAGTTACGCTTCCCATATAAAACAGTGTGTAAAACGTTAAGGCGAAACGGTTTTTTTTTTCGCCTAAGGGTCGAGATCTCCCAAGTCGAGTTTTTTCATACCATATTTCGCCTTAATCCCAATTTATATATATATATATATATA
>WURT03656731.1:2399-18570 GCA_009936505.3 Holothuria glaberrima
ACTGAGTGAAGGGAGGCAATTGAGATAATGTATCTTGCCCACAGACAAAAAAGAAGTGAAAAAAGTGATTAGAAGTGAAGCAGTGTCATGAACTTGTGTTCCTCAAAGCCTCAACTCTTTCAATTCGAAATCTTGAAAAACAATGTTACTTTTGTCATATCCTGTCAGTAATACATGTTTACTTCACCTTTCACGCCATTCAGAAAAGCTACTGGCTTGTCAGATTACATACTCCATATTTCCCTGTGTCATCAGATCGTTTTTCTTACCATGCATGATTCCAAGGAAGTGTGGTTCATTAAAACAGGTATGGAGCTAAATAACCATCTCCCATCTAAATCTACCTAGCAAAGCTTTCACCTTTACTTTGTATGTACAATAGCTACTGGTATGTCACCATAGACACATATCTGCCATGCTCTCAGTGTACCTCAGTACTTCTGCTTCCTACCTATTCCCAGTTGTGAGTAATTATACAGACTGTACCTGATGTAAATTCACATTTGAGAGTAATCACCCTGATTGTATAAGACGTAGCGTCACATTGATGAGTTATTCCCCAAACTGTACCTGATCTATCTACCTATTGCTAAGTTATCACCCTGACTGTACCTAATCTATCTACCCATTGGTACGTAATCGCCCAAACTGTACCTAATCTATCAACCCATTGGTAAGTAATCACTGTAGCTGTACCTGATCTATCTACCCACTGGTAAGTAATCACCCTGACTGTACCTGACCTATCTACCCATTGGTAAGTAATCACCCTGACTGTACCTGATCTATCTACCCATTGGTAAGTAATCCCCCCCTGACTGTACCTAATCTATCTACCTATTGGTAAGTAATCACCCTGACTGTACCTGATGTATCTTGTTGCTTTTCTCCTCCTGTTTCCATCTTCTCCTCCCCAGTAGTTTCTCCTGACTTCTCTCCCTCTTCTTCATCCTTACCATCCTTTTTCTTTTCTCCCTCCCCCGATTCACCAGAAGGAGTTTGTCCTGCTTGTTGCCCTTTAAAGAAAAGTTAACAATGTCATTTCAATGATTTCCCAAACATATCCTGACAGAACTGAAAATATTTTTAGACATAAATACACCAATATGATTTCTTCAAAAGTCCCTTTGGCTGGACGCCAAGGGGCAAAAATCAAACGTTACCCTGAAAGGGGCTCTGCTCCCCAAAGAGGCCACATCCCCAGAGGGGTCACTTAAACTGAAATGACCCATCTCTCAACCTTCACACCTCCACATTTTATGGGTCTGTCATGCATAGCTCCATTCTAAACTGCCTGAGAAGAACATATACTACACATGGTCTTAGCCACAAGGCAGAGAAGTGAATAAGCATTCATAATATACTATGGTAGGTACATTACAATATTGTTCTTTACAACAAAACAAACTAGAAAGCAAGAAGGTCTAGTGGGCAACTTTGACTAATTTATGTTTGAAAATTATGATGTACTTGGAATCATTTACAAAGTGAGGAAACAAAACAAGCCCAAAAATGTGGGTAATTATGAATGATCCTTACAGGTTGCTTGTAAATAATTTTTTGCCCTGTAAGATCTGCATGCAAAAATTTGTTCATCTAACATACTTAAATTCAATACTTATGTTGATTGTTTGGCAGCCTCTGATGACTTAGCAAAACTTTAGAATATATTTATTACAATTACAACACCTGCACAGATCTTTCTAAAGATAGAAAACAAGTCAACATGGACATCCCTGGATATGCTCTATGAGACTTTATAAAACTGTTAACAAAACTTTCAAAATATAAAAAAGAGTGAAAAACCCCCAAATTCCTGGCACATAAAGACTGAGCTTACAGCTGCATGTGATGGCCCTTACTGGCAGATAGGGCTGCAGCAGCATGTGACGGGCCCATACTAGTGGCTAGTAGCTGCTTGAGAGGGGCCCTCACTGGTGGCTTATGTGAGTGGCCCTTACTGGCAACTGGTAGCTGCATGTGAGTGGCCCTTACTGGCAGCTAGGGCTGCAGTAGGACATGAGGGGTTCCTCTTACCAGTAGCTGGGGTTGAAGTATCCCCAGAAGACTGCTGGCCCTGAGATTGCTGGGCCTGCATTGCTGCTACTGTTTGTGCATGTTGTCTGGCCCGCATCTCAGCCACCCTCAATTGTTCCTGATGAAACTGCTGCCTGTCTGCTAGGAGCTGTTGCCTCTGATACTCCAACTGTGAAGAAAAATGAGACTGATTAATTTCTTGGTCACATCATTTATACATCAGGTAGGGTCATTCACAGGGGAGAAGGATGGACTAAAATGTCTGTATGAAAGAAATAAAAGTCAGTGAGAAATACAAGTAGCCTATGCTGCAGAGGATAAACACACACATTTAAACTCTAACGGTAGGAAAACTGACTTAAGTTTGACTCTATTCTCCCAATGCCTGCAACGTTCACTATGACACAAATAGCTAACGATCCTCCAGTCACTAACCACACAATGACTCGACTGAGATGAAAAGCTTGTAAGACTCAACTCTAGACTCATTTTAAAACTAGTTTTGACTAACTCTGATGAGCAGACTACCTTTGACATTCAAAAACTTGGTTTCAGTCAAAATATGACTCAAGAAAATGTTTTATACAGCATTTATTTTGATATACTTCTGACAAATTATGTTCACTTTAAGAGAACACTATGCCTAGTATCTTATCTTCAGAGAATTAATTTGAAATTCTCAATGGTTTTAAGACAAGCAGTGTTGTCAATTTTAATAAGGTGTCTAATCAACCTTGAATCATTTCAAGATTCTCCGCAGCAACAATGCTTATGGGCATTGTGCTGATGCTGTTTCTAGTGACAATGTTTGTTTCAGTTGTTTTTAATCTATGGGGGCATATACTGAAACAAGCTGCTTTCATTCAACAGTTAGTTATTACAATTTCCCTGATGAAAGATCTGTTAGAATTATTAACCAACCTCAAGATTTAGTTCTTTAAAAGTTAACAATTTGTGAGAAAAGTCTGTAAGCTATGCAAAAATAATGGCATGGAACATTGCACAGTGTCAATATTCCTTTTGCTATCCCTATTGACAACATCTGTTAACTACTTGCCAAGCCATGTGTAGGTGGTGAGTGATGTTGACAATTTTCACGTAAACATTTATAACCACTAGAATAAAACCTTAGGGCATGTCAGCATTACAAACTTGTCCTTGAAATGGAAGGTTAAACAAACAAAGGATAATATAAGAAACATGATGACAATCCCCCTTTCCATGTAGGAGAAGTACACATTTAAATTGATGTTTGTTCACGTTGTGGGTGTGAATTACAAGATTTCTTACAAAAAGGTCTATATTTGATAGATTTCATCGGGATTTATGACTGTTTTCCATGCTTCCCTTCAGTCAGATTTTCCCTACTTTTAGACAACAAAATTTTAGACTTTTGCACAATTATTTCAGCACTAAGATGGCTGTGTTCTAAAAAGCAAGAGTGATGAATAAAGCAGGGAAGAAAACTTTTTGCTTTGTTTTCCAATGTACATTACTCACCATCATACACACAAACTAATGGTATGTTCTCCACTAAGGCACACTGCAACCCTTAGTATGTACAGAATAAGCATACAGGCTAAAATTTTCATTTTTTTTGCATTTACAGTTAGGGAAAATTATTGAGTGTGAACACATGCAGGATCATGATCTACAGTAAAGTGTAAGGTTTTTAGAGGATACAGTCAGTTTTCCAATCTAATCACCAAAAATTTGATGACTTTCAACATAACATCAAAGTGGTAGGCTTTTTCAGTGTTTTACCTAAAGTCCTGACTGCACGGGGACACTAAGGGACACTCGATGCATTTTACACCACATATCATCATGCTTTTGTTGACATGTGTTTCTGAGTGTCCGATGAAATAAGAATTGAAATTGCTGCATCTGTACAGCCAAAAAGCCCTGCCTTTCAGTTCTTAGCTTAACTTCTAGATTGTGTTGGTGCTCCACTACAGCTGCAGTCTTTTCAAAGAACCTATCATGGCCACACCTGTGGAGCAGCATGCACTCTAATTAATAAAGCCAGAAATAGGCTAAGGCAAGTATGACAATCATGCATGAGCAAACTTTCAAATCACAAGGCCAATCTTTGACACATTTAAATTGGGTACTCTTACCGCTTCTCGCTCTTTATCCATAATTGTCTCTAGTTCTTCAAAATGTCTCAATTTTATTTCCAGTTTCTTCATCTGAGTCTCTACCAGAAGTGCCACCAAGCTCTTGATCTTTCTCTCTTCAACAGCTGCCAAGTGCTGGAGGGGGTGCAGAAGAAAGGGTAAAAATTATGCATTAATGCATTACTCACAGCACTGAAAGAATCTGCAGAACACTCAAACTATTACTACACACATGAGCATTTAACAAAACTGATGTTTCTGTTAATTCAAGCATGATTACCATTTCAGCTTTTCATACTCAACAATTCTCAACTCAAATCCTCTGGCCAAATCGCTCTAAGACAAAACCAAACTCTTTGATATAGAACCGTAGAAACACTGCCATTTACCAAATCAACAATTATGAGATATGAAAGAAGGGAAAAAAAGGTTAACAATCTTAAATAAACTTAATTGGTACACACCAGATCAACAACAACATTAAAAGAATACCAGACTGCCCATTTGGGCTAAGGCATCCCCTAGCCTGCTGTTGTCTACTAAGACCACCTATTAATTATATCACATCATCCATCCCACTCTACCTCTTATAACCCCACACCACCCACCCTAATGCACCCCAACTAATACCACCCATTAGTGGTATCACATCACCCAATTCTCCACCTCTTATAACCCCACATCACCCACCCTGATGCCCCCCTAATAATACCACCCATTAGTGGTATCACATCACCCCATTCTCCACCTCTTATGACCCCACATCACCCACCCTGATGTACCCCAACTAATACCACCCATTAGTGGTATCACATCACCCATTCCTCCACCTCTTATGACCCGATATCACCCACCCTGATGCACCCCTACTAATACCAACCATAAGTGGTATCACATCACCCCCATTCTCCACCTCTTATGACCCCACATCACCCACCCTGATGCACCCCTAATAATACCACCCATTAGTGGTATCACATCACCCCTATCTCCACCTCTTATGACCCCACATCACCCACCCTGATGTACCCCAACTAATACCATCCATAAGTGGTATCACATCACCCCCATTCTCCACCTCTTATGACCCCACACCACACCACCCTGATGCACCCCTACAAATACCACCCATTAGTGGTATCACATAACCCCCGTTCTCCACTTATGACCCGACATCACCCACCCTGATGCACCCCTACTAATACCACCCATTAGTGGTATCACATAACCCCCGTTTTCCACTTCTTATGACCCGACATCACCCACCCTGATGCACCCCTACTAATACCACCCATTAGTGGTATCACATCACCCCTTTCTCCACCTCTTATGACCTGACATCATCCACCCTGATGCACCCCTACTAATACCAGATCATTAAGATTTGTTGATCTTACCTTTGCTTTCACAGCAGCTGCTGCCAGTGCTGCTGCAGCAGCCGTCGCCATGTTACCTTCTTTCACCTTGGTTTCATGTTCCTTTACTTTCTCTGGTTTCTCCTTGGGAGGAGACGGGGCTTTCTCTGCCTCTTCTTCCTCCCCCTCTTTCTTTTCCTCTGTTTCACCATCCTCCCCTTCACCTTTGCTCTCCTTCCCCTCTTCACCTTTCTCCCTAAGTATTGAAAGTTTGAAACAGCAGGATTGAAAATTACATTTTCCTTAATCTCATGTATTAAGTAAAGCAAAATTACCATTTAGAATGTCATGAAAAGAATGGCTTAAACACAAGATACCTCTCAGAAATGGTATTATTCTGCTAAATGTCGTCTGCATTTCAGATGTACTCAAAAACTCCTACTTACATATTCTGACTGACTAAAATCCATTTGAAGTCTCATTTCTGTGAATTGTCTACTCCACTAAAATTTTCCATCACATAAATATCAATTGACACAAAAGTAAAGTTTTACAATTCTAATCATTTAAACAAAGAACTACATGAATGTAATGAAAACATTCAGCAATACCAGGCTGGAATGATAAGGTTTATGCCCCCATTCCACTCACTCACACTCCGCCCCCACCTTAGTCCAAGGCACAATTTCAAACATGTATGAGCCAACATTAAAATAATCTATTCTTTTAATCACTGTTGTAGACATCTTCACTTTGTTTGTATCCAGCTAGTACCTAGCTAAAAGGTCTTCATTCCATCATTGTAAAGGTCAGGCCATAAAAGATTTTAATTTGGCATACATGACTGGGAAATTGCATTTTCAAAATAATATTCTGAATCAGCAGCCTCTCTTTCTTTCATAAAGCTTTAGAGAGTTTTCCACACTTTGTTATTAATTAAACCCTAAGGCCAAATGATCTCCAGTTTACAATTTTTTCAGGCTATGCTACAATATGGATAAGAATTCACATTAGAAGCAGATTTCAATCCATGGAATCATGACAAGCAAACTACTCGCAGTATCTCTTCATCAACATATGCTGACATAATTACACAATTCTCTTGCCATTTGATACGTCTTTTATCAGTTTTTCATCTCCCACTGATTTTCAATGACACCGAGATTTTTGAGACAAACAATGCTAAAAATACCAAAATGAGGGCCTTTTGTTCATCAAATAGTGGCCAAAAGCAACACTCCAATCAGTGAAACTCTTTAAATGTCACGTTACAGAACTGTTATCAACGCTACTTAAACCATCGATCAAAATTTGTAAATGAACAGAGAGAGAAAGAAAGAGAGAACATTCACAATGAACAATGTCTGGCAACATGAAGCATTATTCACTTGGTAGCAAATACCTAAATGCGGCCGCTAGTAGTATAAATTAACATGTTTCAAGTGCCTCATAAATGCATTGATAAGATACAACCACGATGTAGCACTAACGTTATGAAAACAGGTCAACTTACGCTAAATATTTTTCAAAGCACAAATTTATGTAAAAACTACCAAAGATAGTAACATGCTGACAGCTTTGTAACTAATAAATTTTAATCCACACAAGACTACAATGCATGCTCAGCAGAGCTTTAAATGCACTCTGTGTCAAAAAAGACAGATGTCCTTGTTAAATAACAAGAGAACTAATTGAGTTACAGACAAAAGAGTAAACAAAAATACAACCTGAAAAACATCTTAGGAGAGAGCTATCATTCAAAGACAAGATTGCATAATAGTAAAGTTTAATGCATTTACTGCAATTCTCTCCAAGCTTTTGCCTTAAATATGATTGATGATCAAAGCAATTCTACTCTCTTTTTTAGAGAGGAAACTTGACTACCGATAAATTTAGCAGAAAAGAGATAACTCCTCGATTTACATGACAGGGAGCGAGTGCAAACAGGAATATAAGGTTTTCATGACTGTCACAAAATGTTGAGAAACACCAGAAAACAGTTCATTATCCACTTTATTGCTTTGCTCTGCTAATTTTTTGTTCAACTACAGCACTGTTTCCCCATCCTACGGACACTCAATCAAAAAGGAACTAACTTATCTTCTAGGCTGGGCAAATACTCCATTCCACTTCAGAATGGCAATTTTTTGTCAAGAATTGAGGAACATATTTCATTGTAAGACAGGATATGATATCTTTAAACTTGGTCTGCTTGGATCCAATTTAATAACCAGAAAGATAAAAAAGCTGAGTTAGTTAGATGAGGTTTTACGGCTCAGTTTCTAACCAACTGGTGAGTGGTTCCTTGCCTTCAGAATACAGTGATAAAATGGTATTGTGGTTTCAAGTTGGCAGGAAGTTTTATTATGGATTTATTAAATTACTGGGTTGAGACTTATGAGCAGAATGAAAGATCCATAGACAGAGATCAAACAGATCACTGATATCCTTGTAGCACATCTCACATTCATCAATGTTACAAAGTTCTCAAGTGAGATGTACAGTTTACGAGGTGTTGACCTTTTGACCTCTGGTGACTCAAATGACTTTCAATATACACGGCAGGGATCATCCACTCAAAATGGTTCATCCACACGCAATGAACGTCATCCTCCACTGTTATCATTCTTGATAATTAGCCCTTTCCAAGGTTTCACAGTTTGATCTCCATGGGCCCAAATGACCTTTGACCTCCACAAAGACAAAGGCAACCTATTACTTAATATGGGTAATCCACAAGCTGATCAATCACAGTGACCTTTCTTGATGTTTTTCCTCTTGAAGTATCATGTTTATGAGCTTTCTTCAAGGTTTTCACTGTTGACCTTCATTGACCTCTAATGACCTTTGACTTCACCAAAAACGACAGGGGCATAGAACTTAATATAAGTTATCTACCAGTCAAGTATGTGCTTCACAGAGATTACCCTTCTTGAGACATGATGTTTACAAGGTTTAACCTTTGACCTCTGGTGACCTCAAAAGACATTTGACCTCCCCTCAAAACAAAAGGGCTCCTTCACTCAATATGGCACTTCAACTAAGCAAGTATGACAGCAATCTGAATTGTGCTTCTTAAGATATCATTTTCAGTGTTTGACCTCTGACCTCCACTATATTCTGTAAGGTACTTCTATTAAATAGAGGGCATCCACATAAGAAGTATGAGAGATGTATGAGTTAACGTTATTGAAATACTGTATAACAAGGTTTTCACTATTTAACCTCTGTCGCCCCCAAATTACAGACGCATCGGATATCCGGTCCGACCAGACTATTCGGCCAGATAATGAAAAATTATCTGGTTGCTGTATCTTTGAAGAAATCTGGCCGAATTTTTCTCAAATCTTTACCAAATTTCCTCCATCATCAAGAGATAGGGGCAGCTTCACCAGTGATGAATTTAACAACTTTTCAAAAGTTTTTTTTTTTCTCTGTCTATATACCATAGCAAAAAAGTGTCCCATTAGGGTGTTGTGCAGGTTATGTGGTCCTACTTCACTGTGATGCTGACAGTGACAAAAATTCATATCGTAGTCTAACAGCAATTATGTGTGTGTGTCCAGAATAAGTGGACCTAAGGATGAAAAACAACTTCAAAGTTAGCCACTGATCACTTAAACCACATATCTAAACCTATAAGGTACTTTTATTTAACTAGGTGCACCTACGTACAAAAAATGGGAGCTGTTTGAGTTAGCATTATTGAGATTGTAGTGTTTCGTTTTTATTACATTCCGAAGTACACGTCTCCACAATGCATACATGAAAACACACATGCTTATTCACTGGCTACACAAATAACCTTACAGACAGCATTGTGACGTCAGTACAGCAGTCCAGTGAAACGCAGCTTTAACCAGGTGTTCTATATACACGCTTGGACCTCAGAGGAGTCTCACTTAGTATCAGTCGACCACAACCAAAGGATGCTGGATGCCTAGCCATCGCTCAGCAGCTACCCTTCAGTGGAGATTATTTCGACTGCAGCTATACTACTACAACTCCAAGGAATTTACGACCACCTATACTTTTGTGTTCCAGCTCATGTCAGTTTCTAAGCACGTAAAAAGCACTCCACTTGTTTCACCAATGCTGACTATCTCGTAAAGTCGGGCAGCAGCTAGCCGCTTGACTACATTTACGTGACGAGATTGCAGTGTTGCGTGGAGCAGTAGTAGTAGCTTCACCATGCGCTAAGGCCACTAGGTACTGCCAGTGATGCCAGCTTATCGGTGGCAGGTACAGCAGGAGAGAACACTCAACTAGAGGTGAGAATATTATACCCTACATCTCTTAAAGATATTGAAATAACAATGTTTCAGTACTTGACCTCTGGTGACCTCATATGACATTTGACATCCACCAGAAACACTGGGGTTCTTCTCAATTTGGGGAATCCACACATCAAGTACAACACTTTCCCTCCTTGAGATATCGTACTAAGAAGCTAAGTGTCACACACAGGTGCACCTGCACACGCACACACATATACACAAACATGCCTGCATGAATGAAAAGATTCCATGATCTCACAGCAAGGAATCAAAATTAAAAATATATAAACAAATAATTATTGGCTAGGATGATGCAAATTTTTGGACTTAATTAAAAAAAAAAAACCAACAGCAACTGTACAATTAAAATCAACAAGTAAGCATATGTGTAGATTTATTACTACTAAGATGCCACAAGAAAAGGAGGTATAATTTGATGGCATGGTCCTAAGCAATTACTGTGTCAACTACATGTTTATTATTTTCCATGAAATTCAGTCAAGGAGAGACTCACTTGTCCTCTGATTCTCCTTCAGGCTTCTCCCCACCCTCTGATATTTCTTCCTTTTTCTCAGCCTTGTCAGCAACCCCACTCTTCTCCTTCTCTGGTTCTGTGGGGGCAGCAGATGTATCCATATCTTCAGGTTCATCCTTACTCCTCTCCTTAGCATCAGGTATCGTCTCATCCTGGGGTTTCTTAACTTCTGTTTCACCCTCTTTAGATTCCTTTGGAAGAAAGCATACGAAAATTCCCCCAAATGATAGTTCAAATAAAATGCAGTGTGGAGTGGGTATATGTTCACTACATTTAGAATTCAATAAAAAAAAAAAACACTCTAAAACATGTTCCTTCAAAAGTGTTAACCTCCATTATTTTAACCTATGCATATTTTTTTTTTTTTTTTTGTATTTTATGCAGTTTTAGGTGTACTAAATACCTCACCACTTTTTCTGTCATATCTTTTTCTTGGAAGACTTAAAAACCCTAGAACGGAAAACTACATCCACCCATTCCCATCACAACCACCATTTCATAAAACCACATACTATAGCTAGTTAGTTAGATGAGGTTTTACGGCTCAGTTTCTAACCAATTGGTTTAAGTCGAGCCGGTCACGGCCTTTTTTCCAGTTGTGGCTCACTGGCTTGTTTTCCTTACTCCATTGATTATGCTGAGCACTAAGCACAATGGCAGTAGGTTGCATTTTTAAAGTCTTCAGTATTACCCGGCCAGGATTCGAACCCTAGACCTTTTGGCTGCAAGTCGGAGAGGCACATTGCCTGTATGCAGCTTTTAGCACGTCTTGTTGAGCATTACAGATAGTATTTGAAGCCACTTTAAAGGCAATATGCAGTTGCCCTAAAATTTGCTTTAAAAATCAGCAAACCTTTGCAAACCTCCTCTTATTGCTTTACAAGCACCCCTGAAGATGTTTTGAACCTATAACTATATTTAACAATAGATGAAGCAAGGAGAAATTCTCTTTGAATTTCACAATTCACTAAAAATAACATTGTCACATGATCAAAATAGGCCATTCATGAACTAGAGTGACGGGGCATAGTAACTCTGATTGGGGTAACTGCACTTTCCCCTAAATGCAGACTGAAGAACCATCTCTATACATTAAGAATAGAGTACAAAACAAAGGGAAGTGATCAATTTCATCTCAAAGTAAACAAATAGTACTCCCTTGGCATTGAGTACACTGTTCCAATGTTTTTTGCCAGAATGAATTTCATTACACACCTCTGCTCTAAGGTATCAATAAATATTTATTCATATTCATATCACCAAGTGCTGGCTAGATTTCTCTAATACTGGTAAAATATTTAGCCAAGAGTGGAATTTAATGATCAACAGTGCCTACATGCAAAATAAATCTCTTACAGACAATTCTTAGACATGCTTTTCTTTCCCCCACTAATGAATTTAAACAGTCTTTTTTTTTTGGGGGGGGGCCTGTTTTGCCTCCCCAAAGATACATTTCAATCTTAGACAGGCATGACACTGTTTCATATAATTTTAAGCATGGACATTGCCTGTAATTCTGGTCAACACAGTTCAATAAATGGTTTTTGGACAGGTATATCTCTCTCATGGTGGTCAGTCATTCTAATTGCTGGACACAGCTGCTAGCCATCAACTGACATAGCTCCATCTCAGATCTTACCTTCTCTGAGGTTTCATTTTTTTCTTTTTCTTCTGTCTTCTCTTCCTCTTCTTTCTTCTTCTCTGCTTCTTCTGCCTGCTGTTGCTGTTTCTCCTTGCTCTCTCCTGCCTTAGCAGACTCACTTGGGGAGGTTCCTGCAATACCACTCACCCCCAGCATGTAATTATTATTAGCATTACCAGCTTTGGCTGTTTCTTCGACACGTTTGATGTGAGTATCCAGCAAACTGCTGGGAACTTCACCTTTCATTTTAGTGAATTCATCTAAAACCAAAAATAATGTAATCCATCACTTGTCTGATAAAAGGGAAGGAAATTCCTTTTGGTAAATCAGGTAGCAGTGCTTTGGGACTGATAGGCATTAATTACCTAAATGGATATTGTCACATGTAAATATTGTATAAGTATTGTAAAACATGTAAATACTGTTCTAATTCTGTTAATTTTGAAAAAAAAAAACTATTTTGAATGACTCATGTCATTGTCTCAGATCAATCTGTTATTTCAACAGGAGAATTGTACTAGAAATTGGTGAACTACAATAGTTTTGGAAGGTCCCGACTCAAGTTGCGCCTTAATTACAGCTCTGTTAATTTCAGTTCAAGTTACTTATGGTCAAACATGAGAGTCATACTGAGGTAAAGATTGCACATATGTGCACCCTTGAACTCACCAATAGCAGCCTTGGCTGCTGCTGATGCAACTCTAGGATCTACGGCTGAAGCCAGAAATGCTACAGTACTCATCAGAGGATTACCAGATTTACTGAAAGGAATTGGTTGGTGACCTAAAGGACCTGTATGAAAATAAAATATGAAATAAAATGTAATAAAGATCCTGATTAGTTGATATATGTCTGCTTGAACATTGAAATATAAAATAAAGTTTCTTCAGTGTTTTGGATCAAAGGCTACTTTTTTGGACTTTTTACTTTGATATAACTGTAGCAGCCAAACCATAAATGAAGATTTCTCTCTTAAATTTTGGGTACCTTTAAGATCTTCTACAAGGTATTTCAGAACAGGTCATCAGCTTCAAATTCTGCTGGCCTATACCTGGGAATTTAGGTAACAGAGCTTCTAAAGAAAATCTTTTCTTCTCTTGCTTCAACAAAGTCCTTTATATCTCACAAAAGCTACATGAGATAGGACAGATTGATGACTAAAGGGAGAATTTCTTCATGCTAAGTGGACAGAATTCTCCAAGGAAAATTCACCTTTACCCCTTCCCCAATCTAAGCAATGGTCTGTTCGTCAGAGAGTCAATCATATGTACTGCTAATTATGACTGAAAAGAACTAATCAGTTATAACCCCAAGAAGTTGGCTTATATATACCAACTTCCTTACAGTAGCGAAACAAATGAAGACTTTAAAAAACAAATCTGGAGTCATCACTCAATTTTTCTCAATCAATCATGAATTAATCAATTGATCAATCAATTACATCATGTAAATGTACATACCTAGTGCCATGGATCCATCCTCCAAGAACGGATCTTCAATTGGAAGACGAAGGAAGTGCATGATACACTCATCCTGTGTACGGCTACCAACATGTTCAGATACCTTATTCCAGTCATCTTTATACATCTCTAAGCCTTCAAGAAGAAGTAATGTTTCCTGATCTGTCCAGTCCTTGGAGACATTAGATGATCCTGTCTTGGACTGAAAGAAATAACACCAAGGAATCTCAGGGACTATATCCTAAACTATCCCAATAAAACACAGAATATGAATATTTATTCAACTTACCTTTACACAGATAAAACAAATAAAGGGCATGTCCATAATTATTTCCCATAAAAACAGGAACTGACTCACTCATGTACTCGATTTACAAATACAGAAACACACTTGATCTAATTCTATATACACAAACAATACCTTCTTGTCATAACTGAAATATTATAATTGAAATGCAAACCACCCTTCCGTATCACGGGCTAACCCCATTCTCTATGGAGGGGGAGGCAAAGCTAGATTAAAGACTAATCCCTTACCTTAATGTTCCTTTTGTTGGCATAGATGTCTGTTCTGAGTCCCACATTGGACAGATCTGGTCCTTTTATACCTTCCTTGGGGGGAGGTTGGTCTTTTATCTGAGCTACCTGCTGTGAAGCAGTCTGGGAAGAGGAAGTTGAAAAATATTACAAAGACATTTACAGTATGAAAGAGTATTTGACAGTATGAAAGAGGATAGATTGAATGATTAATTAATTGATAATTTGCTACTTTGAGATGCTACATACTGTAAATAGGCAATAAGACTTCTAGTTGCTACAGCTAACCAAAGAACTGCAGAAATACAACTGTGCAATTTTTGTCCCATTGGTTAAGTGTAACACATGTCAGCACTTTCTGAGTATAAGTAGAAAGGTTTAAATGACAGGATTCCATAAAGGAGGTTTAAAAGACCTCATATCATGTTGTGGTTTAAAGTGTGAACTATGGAGATGCACTTGTAACATAACATACTGGAATGTTCACTGTGTACAGTAAATGGTCCTTCCCTCAGTAAGCAAGTCTCTGGACTGGTTGAGTTTTAATTATTATATTCCAGTGTTAACTTATACCCAAAACCTTAGTGATTCCTTGCCTCTGGAAAAATGTAAGTACTCTAACTTTCAAATTATCTCTTTGATCACAAAGTACTCCTTAAGTCCTGCAGGCTATCTTACATGGCAGTCAAAAACCTGAAACTTCTCCCAAAAGGAGTTACTACAATAAATAAACAAAATATAAGGTACAGCCCATGTACTACTAAGAGCAAATACTGAATTGCATAGCTTCAACAGAGGACAGTAGGAAATTTTAGTATTATTTGTAATATGAGTATGAGTCACCCAAATTTATACTGACATAAAGTTTACACCCAAGTTTTTGGAAAGCCAGCCTAAATGATCATGTTTAGCCCCAGATAGAACTTAGTAAACGTCAGGAAATATTTAGTGAGCCACTGGAATGTAAGCATCAATTCCCGAAAAGTTGCTGTAGTGGAGCACAAAACACATTACTTCCTTTTCAGCTCTGCCTTCTTTAAGACTAGTTCATACTGACTGGGTTGAATCCAAGTTCAAGTGACACTTTGTCAACTTCAACAATAAAGTTGGTTTATGAGTATGAACAACAATTCTCGAAAGGTTGTGGATATAAAAATTTGAATGTGGGTATTTACTTTTTAAACCATGCCCTTTTCTCAACAGGGCACCTTTCTTGCTCTGCTTTTCTATTATAAACTGGATGGTTAGGGTAGGTGACAGATCAATTGTATACCACATAGCAAATATTTCTCAAAACCAAACTGTAAAATTTTCTTTTTGCTAGGTGCAACTTTTACCACCTGTCCTTTATTTACCACTGATTCAATCTTGCTTTGAATAAAAATGTTGGAATGGTCAATTGTTGTCAATGGTGGACTTTTTTCCATGTTTAGTTGCTGAAGGGAGAGGCAGGTGGATCGAAGGGGGGGGGGACACATGTTAAAGGGAAAGAAAACAGCATCAATTTTGTAAGAAACCCAAAACAAAATAATCTGAAATGAAAGGCTTTAAATTTGGGCCTGATCCATTGCTGTCATGGGTGATGTTTTTCATGTCTAAATACAGTTTCGTGTTCACAGAAGTTACTTTAGGTAGGGAGGGGTTGTGGAGTAGGCAGAGGGTCGTACAGTAAATCACTACAACACCAGTGGTAATTACCTCAAACCAGTACCAAAAAGCAAATTAGGTAACCTTTGACCTCTATCAAAAACTATTATCTTTATTTCCCTCCTACAGTGCATCCACATGCAAAATATGACAAGTATCCGTAGTTCACATCTTGAGATATTGTGTTAATGAGGTTTTCAGGTTTTGACCTCTAGTGATCTAAAATGACCTCTGACCTTTCTTGAATATAGCAGGGTTCTTTTTCTGACTATGAAAATTCTATATACCATGTACAAGTCTTGAAAATAAATTTTTCCTCTCTGGAGCTAAAAACAGCTTCTGACAACCTTCAGTTTGAAGCTTTTCTGGAGCTGTTTTATCAGTGTCTGGAGCTATTTTCAATTTTTTTTCAAGAAAACCCTGTTCACTGCATGTAGCATCCTTTAATCTCAAGTCTTGAAAATAAATTTTTCCTCTCTGGAGATAAAAACAGCTTCTGACAACCTTCAGTTTGAAGCTTTTCTGGAGCTGTTTTACCAGTGTCTGGAGCTGTTTTCAATT
>WURT03656752.1:0-38298 GCA_009936505.3 Holothuria glaberrima
TATATATATACCTAGAACAAAGCGATGTAATCTCTGTCTCCGGGAAAAATACTACATCATAACTTCAACAAATCTACCATTCTAAATTCAAGATCTGAGCTCATCTCCACCTGTAGACACAAGAAAAAGCTTCTCTCTGAACACGGTTAAGTGTAATCCCTCTATTGTCGTAGCGCTTATACGCTAGTACCGTCATGAAAGCCAACTTTTTTACTTACCTCGAAGTATGCAACCTAGTTAGTTGCTGAAGAGCCTTCGGGCGAAACAGACTGTACAACTAAGCTAGACTATTCCACCCTGTTCTTAATTGTGTATATCTCCTATTGTTGAGCATTCTCAGTACTTGCAGTACGTGCGGATACACTTATACTTACCTATATATATATATATATAGTTAAAGAGAAGAGTTCCACGTGTACTCCGAAAAAAGAAATCGTAAAAGAGGAAACAAAAAATGCATCACTAGTTGACTTGAACCTTTATCAGCGAGATCAGACAGTAGAGTGAGTACAGTTAGTAACTTAGCCAATAGCAGGAGATACAACTTTGAAACAGAACATGATTGGTGAAGAAAAGGTGTTAATAAGTGGAATAAACAATTACGTTGTCTGATGGAAAGTTTACTGATTCAAAACACCGAGGATGTGGTACAATTGGCAGAAAATGTATTGGTTTCAGTGTACAACACTAGAATCCAATGGGTAGATAGTCTTCTAGCAGTTTCTCTTCAGTTGACTTTTGTTTACTGAGCATACTGTTCAGGGCGAACCTTTTTTGCAATATCAAAAATTGTCGGCCTTTTTAAGGTATTCTAACCCGACAAGTCCTACAGGTAGGGCTGGTTGAAACAATATTTCAAAGATAATTGCCCGGAAAAAGCCTATGACTAATTGTGCACAAACTTTGAAAATCATGTAAACACTATCTTTGCAAAATGGTAAGACTAGGAAATGTCATGTTTGACCTGTGGACGTCTCAAATTGCCTTGGAATAGACTGCAAAGACCATACCATTTGAAGAGGAGTTAGAAGGTCTCAGGAGGAGAAAACCACACTCTGAAAACATTGTGGATATTATGTTTAGTAGCAGACGATCTAAAATGTAGCAATGGAATCTATGCTAATAATATAGGACAGGGGGCACCAGTTTAGAACCGTTCTGTAACCCCAAATGGAACTCGCTGTCTACCAAGTTTGATACCTGTTATCGTCCTCTTTAAACCACAAAAGAAGTGTAATATACATGTTTTATTATGGAAAAATTGTCTCTTTTTAAAAACAAGACAGTTAGTTTCTCACTATCAAGTGGTTTATAACTGGTAAGTCCTATGCAAATGAGGATGAGTCCTTGAGCGAAAGAGTAGTACCGAAAAAGAAACTAGATCATAAAGAATGTCAACTCTTTTCAACAGTATTTTTTCTAACCTTGAGGTTTTGAATTTGTAAGTGGGTCAAGGACAGAACTTCGCCCGTAATAAACAAGTCCTGACCGGCCAAATTTATTTGACCAAAACCCCGAAAACTCCTCTCCTTCACAAACGAGAAAAGAATACTAAGGTATTACAGGACAAGGGGTCGTCCGTAACTTAAAGTTTTACTATTACAGTCTTCATTAAACTGCACCCGATAAAATTTTCATTATCTTCATCAGGCACATTCCCTGGACACGAAGGCAGAAGAAGATCTAACTGCGTAAGGAATAATCAGCAGCAAACATCGAAAACAAAATTTCAAAGGTGAAAACTAGTTACTTGACGTCACGGTTGCCTCAGGTCGTTAGTGTCGATCCGGTTTACCACTGAAATAACCGATGTAATTGTGTTTATCCTACTTCAACTTATCAATAAATACAAGGCTTACAAGGTGTATATTTTCAGAAAACTAGTGTTTGAAAAGCGTTTAGGCTAGCGTTATTAATGCGCTGAGGTAACGCGATCTGGGGATAAAACATCTCTAAACTAATTCGCAGTAGGTTTTTCTCTTTGGCGGACATTTAGTAGGAGGCCGAACGATGCCGGCCTACACAGATAATTAAAATCGACCTATATCGTGAAAGCGATGGAAGACTACTACCTTCTGAATGAAATTGACCTGTTATGCCGATAATGGTATTGTATACCTCACCTTGAATTCTCTTGTGTTTAGACTCTGAGCATCGACGTCACTCTAAGTCATGTTAGTGGACAAACAATGGAGCTAGTAAGGTATATGACTTTGGTACTCCTACGCGAGACGAAGCTTTCACAAGGCGCACGTACACTATAAGGTTCTTTGCCGAAGTTATTAAACGTTGTATGGCTTTGCAGTGACGTCATTCATCTCCATAGAAACGTGCCTGTCCGCCATTGTGGAGTGAGAGTAAGTCACACACGTATAGTGCAGCGACAAATGCTCTTTTGCGTTTTATTTGACTTGTAGGCCTAACGTAAAAATTGGGCGACAAAACTTTATCATTTTCTGGCAAAAACTTTGATGAGTTTCATGCGTCACCGTATTTTGAAAACCTAAAGGTTGCAGGACTTGTACATACTTATTTTCCGAAGCTAGACGTACGGACCAACAATGGCCTGGCCTAGCTGTAACGTTTCTATGTAGGCCTAGCTGCTAGTCAGGACCTTAATCGACCAGGAGGCCTGATATTAATTTTTATTTTTGTAGTACTAACCTTCGGGAATATGTTTTGCCCGGCCCAGGGTGTTGTCATTTTGTCGTTAAGACTTTTGAAGGAATATCTTAAAAACAGTGATAGCTCTGACAAAAACAACAAGCTTTATTGCAAAATTGGTCATGCCGGGGGGGGGCGCCGTCATATTGTCTGGTTATCCACAACTCTAAGCGTTCTGTGCGAACATTGTCAGTGGCGAATGGGTTTCGGAACCCCTTTGCAAAACTTGTCGGTTTAATGTAACAGAATTAAATATATATTCGGTAGGTGTATGTCATAACATAAGTTTTTGCCCACATAACTTAAGTTTTTGCCCATTTGAGAGAATTTAGTTTTCCCCCAAACTGGTGAATCTCCCGAACAGCTAATGCCGAAAAGTTCAACGAAAATTAAAGCAACTGTATTTGGTACCGAAGCTACGGCTTATGATGCACAGGGTCAGTGCTGTGTATGTCACGTTAAAGAACATCAACCCCCCTCTTCTCTCCTGGGTGGCATGGGCTAGAAATCTCTGTCAGTATGACATGTTAACATTGCATTTTTTAACTTTCCATTTGTGCTTTCCAGATTCAGTTACATAATTCAGGATCATTTTCAATTTTCATCAAAGTAAATTGTACATTGTACAAATTACATTTGTTGCAATGTATTACAATGGGTATGAGTCATTTACGAAAAACCAATTCGCACCAACATGGCGGTACAAACCCTCGCTGCTACGAATGACGTAACGTGCAAAACCTCTTTATTGCATTTCTATCGTGTGTCGTTTTCCCTTGCATAGAACATCATAGATCAACTGGTACAGACAAGCTGCATAGATATCTTGGGATTCTCAAGGTCAGAAACATTTACACTCTAAGGATGTGTGCCTTTGTATATAAATATGTAAACAGTAAACTGCCTCAGGTATTTTGTAACACTTTTAACCCTATAGAAGATCCTCTTACGTTCCAAACCCAACAAGAATTAATGCACTCTTTTCAATTACCAGGCACAATTCTAAACATGGGAAACTACTGTTGAATAATTATTGTTACCTTGAAAATTTGGAGTGATGTTCCAAACGATAGGCTATTAAACTCTCTAGATTTTATGCAACTTCCAAAGACAAAGTCAAATCTCATTTGATAGACAGTTACTTTGCCTGAACTCCATGCTAGTTTAGACCCCCTCCTTCTTTTCCCTTCCGGCTTTAATACGTGCTTAGTGTTTCTGTATTCGTTTTCTTTTTTCCTCACTTTTAAGGTCACTAGCTACGATAAACATAATACTGTTTCTAGCGTCCTGTTTATAAGTCTACATTTCACCACTGCATCTTGTTTTATATTATGCGTGCATGTAAATGTATTTATAAACGAAATAAACTGAACTGAACTGGTAAAATGCCAGAAAACTGGATTTTAGCCATTATCTACTTGACAACATAGGCCTTTCGTTAACCCAGAAGATATATGGAGAAAGTGACGGAGAAAAGTTTTGCAACGCCATGGGTTGCCTCTTATTTAACATTGCCTGAGGGATGATAAAAGTTTGAATTACCCTTCTTACATATTTTCCAGCTACTTCCTTTAAATATTCTATCCACTGTTCGACCCACCTTTGTAATAGCAGGGCTCAAGCAACCTTTTCTGCCTGTGTAACTATACAAAGCCTCTGAACAACAAATAATAAATAACCATACAAAGCTGTGAATATAAACCTACCCTCACAAAAACTTGTGTGGCAAAAGTTCCAATACCACACATGGAACACTGTCAAACTGTGGAAAACTATGGTGGGGTGTGAAGAGTCAGGAAGTTTCTGTGAATTTTTGCATGACAATGTGTGTCATTAATAAACAATTGAAACACATTTTAAAAGTACCATACATTGGCTTTCATTTCCACAGGTTGGACATGTGACGTGTGGAAAATCGAAAACACGTTTTGACACAGGTAATATGTGGCAAACTGGGGTAAAGTGAAGTGGTAAAGTGAAGTGTGGAAATGTGTGGAGAGGTGTGGTGCTGGGTAAATTAAATTCAATAATTCCATTTCTTTCACTGACCTTGTTTGTCACACTTCGCCCTGATTTGCTACATGTGTCAACTTGACACAGCCTTCCCCACTTTGAGCCAGATTTCAAGGTGTAACAATCATGCAGGGAAAAGCTTAGTCCTGTATGTCAGATAGGTTCCAATACCACATGTGTCACCACTCATGATCACACTTATTTCCTTGTGCATTATCATATACCCCGCCACATATGTGATTATGTACGTTCATATGAGGCATGCCACACGTTTTTTGTAAGGGTACGTCTCCTGAATGTCTTGTTATTCTGACCTTATATGAATTTCGTTCAATAGAGTCAGAACGTTCCAGTATAAAGGGGCATAAACAGTCGTCCTAAACTTATTTTGAAACAACAGATAATTCTCAAAAATTTCCTCATATTTCTCTTCCAAGTTTATTTCATCATGATATTTCAGGATTAAATGTTGCATATTCAAGATAAACCTTTTAACATCGAATGTCCAACTATGTAATTTTCATGTCAACAGACCTTTAAAGCCTTTAAAGTCGGGATATCTCAATAAAAATTGATGAAATAGAAATCTTGTAAAAAATGTTTTGCGCTTCCAAGACTTCATTGTAGCTTTTACTTATGACCAACGTTTCTTACAAGGAAAGTTATTATTTCTGCAAATGAAATTATGTGTTTAAATGTCACGTTAATATATGAGCTAAGATACATCTTTCCTCGTTTGAAACCAAACTTCCATAAGTTTCTTCGTTCCAACCAATTTTGTTATTCTCGCTATCATCTGGAAAAAACATTCCCTTCATTATAGAAAAAGAGAGCTAATGTACTTCATGGAAAGCTTTATCGTTGGTGCATGAAAACCTATTTAACTCTGCTTGATTTGTTTTGTAAAGCCACTTTAACTTAAACTTCATCATTTTAAAATGAGTTCGTTCCCTAATGCAACCTTTTGGACCTTTCCCAAGGATAAACAAAACTTAATTGGTTGTGTGTGTCTAGGATTGAAAAAGATTCAGCTGATCGATATGATCACACTATTTCCCAGAGATTAATTCAAAAATAGCGAAATTGTAGCATAATGCAGTTGTCAAAACTTCGTTTCATTCACTCACTGAAAGTAAGAGGGCGAGCGTCCAATATCCCCTTTGTAATACTTCTACTCACATTCAGGGCACTCTTACAACGGAAACGCAGAAGCTTCATTACCTCTTATAAGTCACACAAGACTAATTCCGCGAAAAGCTGTGATTGATAAAATTTGGGTGAAAGGATCATAGACGCCTATCGAACGCGACATCGCAACATAAGTGTCAGTCTGTTCCTGTACTTGTTACTCATAAAGGCGTACATAAAAGGATTTATGACTGAATTAATTCCTACAACAAAGAGAAGTAAGTGAATAACCCAAGGTGACACGTCCATAAAACTTTTCATAATCAAACCAAGGTATAAAGGTAGCCAACATAAGATATAAACGATCACGAAAACAAGTAAAGTGTGAACCGTCTTGCGAATGCTTTTACACACTGTTCGAGTAGTCTTTGAACAACATTTGGTGGCTCTTTTAATTTTAACGTCCGTTTTCCTTTCGGTTGTATCTGTTGTTGTTGCATTTCCTACCGATGAAATGGTTTCCACGTCAACGGAAGTATCAACTACGGAGGAAGTCGATATAGCGTCTAGGCTGACCTCTGCACGTTGTCTTTCTACCCGCTCGAATGTTAATTTTCCAAGTCGGACCACGATTAATCCATTTATTATAACGAGAACAGTTAAGGGTACCACAAAATCCAATACTATGCTGATAAATGCTAGGCGAAAATCCAATGAGGAAATGACGCAAGGAGTAAGTACGAACTCGCTGTTAAAATAAGTACGAACTATTAATGGACCTACGAATGTTATTGTGGCCTCGTATGTCAGGAGAAAAATCCAAAGAACTACAACTTGTACAACTGCTCGACGTCGAGTAAACTGACGGTGTTTGAAAGGATGAGTGACCATTTGCAACCTGTCCCAGCTAATCAAATTGACAAGATGAGCAGAAGCCAAAATGGAAGTATAAGTTAAAAATCCCCAGAGATAGCAGGGAATGTCCCTCTTCATAGGAAGAAAAGCCCCACTCTGTAACCATATGAAATGTATCAGGAGAGCTACGCCGGTGAATTCATCAGAAATCGAAAGGCAAAATATAAATAAATTTTCCGGAACCCGTCGAATCTCTCTGTCCGTGAGATAAGCATAAATAGCCAGTAGGTTGACGGTGATAGCTGCTAATGCAACAGCAATGTTTAAATAGCTTAAAATCAAGGGAATATCCACTGTTTCTTGCTCTAAAGAAAAATTAGAAAAAGTCATCTTGTAGTAGGAGGCGGATGGGATTGTTAAAGGTTTGAGCGACCTTGCGATGTATCTTCACACTTCACTCTGTACCCTTACAAATGTTACTAAGTCTGAGTTGTACTAACAATACCAGCACACGTTGTAGGTGTAGGCCCTCTATGATATAAAGGAAACTGTGGTTTATGGCAAGCGGTTCCTGCTAATCAGAGAGATTCGATTGCGTGTAATTTCCGGCAGTCCGCTCGCACAACTAGTGAATTGGTACCTTTATGCCCACTCATGCGTAAGCTGAAATATTAGTAGTGCAGAACCCATAATGAAGGACGTCTTTTGTACAACACTTTTACACAAGCTAGTGCAATATGTTACGCCATCTCTTGGTTGAGTTAACTTACCTCTGTTGTTATATCAAGTTTCAAGGAAATTCAAATACCCCAGATCATTTACGCATAATAAAGTACACGTAATTCTTCCTAATCTCCAAACTTGAACTGCGAAAAACTTTAACAGCGCCTATATGCAACGGGGTAGAGGACACCAGTGTTGCACTGCTTGCGTTTGGTGAAAGTATCGCATTTTCCATTTCACGACTAGAAATGAAGGTGAAGTTATTACACAGGCATACCGTAGAACTTTTCAGACTTTTGATGAAGACGCCAAGTCTCATGTATAGCACACTTATGAACTATTTAAGAATTAAAGATTCAGCCTTAAGTTAAACTTTACTTTAAAGGGGGACATGACACCCCCTAAACGTATTTATGATATGATAGTTCTTAACACAGTTGATGATTGCACTTTCATCGTCATTCACTCAAACAACAGCTCCACTCGGGATGGTCAATCATGACTTGTGCAGTCAGTTTTGTTTCCAATTGAAGTAAGGTCCATACAGTTGTGTGTCAATATGGCCTCGAGGAACTGAAACTCAGTGCAGGCTATACTGTTGCTCTGTCTTGGAGTCGTCCTAGACAGGTGTTTTTATTTAAATTGGAGAAGGGCTAGAAGTAAACTTTGTAGGGAGATTTGTATTTGTATTTTTTTTTTTTTTGCAGCTTACTTTATAGAACCTTTAACAGACGGACCACTTCAGATTTAAAAATAATCTTTATAATTGTGTGTTTCCACAGACTCAATACATTTTACAAAGTTTATTATGTTTCAATTATTTTTTCACTAACCATTTGAAAATTATTCCACAAATGCAATTGTTCAGGACAGCGTTTTATGAGAGATATTACTCTAGAGGAGGCCTAAATGACATCTTTCCTTATTGCTTGAGTGGAGAAAAAAATATGAAACAGATTTTCAACCATTAAGAGGGTGTGACATTCCCTAGTGTGTTTCCACGACTCAATTTATTTTACGAAGTACTCAAGGCGGTCAGTTGCGCCTGCAGGAGAATTTCCCTTTCTTGAGAGTTTATTATGTTTCAATTATTTCCATGACATCATGGGTCTGTTACAAGTGACCCTATTCTAGACGGTTGAAAAGAACAGATACTTACTTCACATGATCTTAGCCAAAAGGCCTTATCATCCCGAGCCCCCTTTTCACTCATCGAACCGACTTTTTTCAAACGTCCTCTCGACTGTATATTGCTATATAGTGGTGAAAACCACACGTAAAGACCCGAAGGAGATCTGCTAACCAAATGAGCTATGCCACCTGAAGGGACACCAAGACGTAACATTACCAACCTCTCAGCCTTCAGATCTGAACATAATGGGGCTGCCATGCCTGACCCCATTCTAGACAGGATGAAAAGAACAGATACTACACATGAAAAGCCAACAAGCGAGTTTCACAAAACGGGCAATTTTGTCTATTACCCATCAAACGTTTCTTCAATGGCTTACTCATTGCAAACTCTAAAAGTTGAAAAGTTACAGTTATTGTTTTATAATGAAATAATAAAAATAATTATTAACAAATTCAAATACCACAAAGAATAAAATATATCGGTTTTGAACGTTGTACAGCTGAGCAAATATCTACTTTATTACTTAATGATAAAACCTAACGCAAAACACATGCAAGGCGTAACAATCATTTTAAGAAAAAATACTAAGTTAACTTAAATAATCTCCATTCGACGCGTTTCTGTCAATTTCTTTATCTTTTGCTTATCTATTTCTGATGAGTTGACCGGAATCACTCTCTTGATATATTTTATATGGGTACAAAATGGTGCCACTCTCCCGGCTAATTATAACTTCCCATGTTTACTATGGTCAAGCTTGACTTATGCTTCCGTCCTTTCTTCTGTGTACCTTGTCATCTTGATCAGCTGGGACAGGTTACAGATGGTAACCCATCCTTTCAAACACCGCCAGCTTACTCGACGCCGAGCAGTTTTGCAGGCCACAGTTCTCTGGATATACTTTTTCCTGTATGCAATGATACTGTTATTTCTTGCTTCGGGATACATTGATGTTTTTATTGACGAAGACATTGCATTGACTCCATGCATAATTTCATCTGCAGATGTCCGTCATGTGTACGTCAGCATAGTATTAGATTTCGGATTTCGTATAGGACGAGTAACAGTGGCTCAAGTAGAGAGGAAGCGATTGGAGGTCGAAATAATGTCTACATCGACTTCTTGTGAATTTAATTCTTCCGTTGACGTCACAACAGTTTCGTCCGTTGTGAGCAAAGAAATAATTCAGTTTAAAGAGAAAGCAAGCGCCAAAAGATCTACTGAGAGATTATCAAAACTTTCTCGTAGAGTATACACAAAGATGCGCAAGACAGTGCATATTTTGTTTTCATTTGTTGTTGTTTATATATCATGCTGGATTCCACTGTACATAGGTTTGGTTATGAAAAGTGTCATTGACGTTTCACCATGGGTCATTCATTTGCTGTTCATAGTTGTAGGACTAAATTCAGTCATTAATCCTTTTATTTACGCCTTCATGAGCAACAGATACAGGACGAGGCTTACATTAATATTGCGTGCTTTTCGAGTTTGCTAGGCTCCTGTAACTTTGTTCTTCAATTGTTTGGGTGTGTATTGTGAGATATTGACGTAACAGGGAAAGCTTTACTTAAAAACACATTTCCGCATAAGGCAATAAAAAAGACAACCAAACAGGCAGAAAGTAATGCAATATCGATATCACTCCAGGGAAACACACTTTCATTTCATTGTGTATATATGGCGCATTAAAACAGGGTACATATAGCCGTTGAATTGCTGCACAAACGAATAATAATACGTGCATTTTCAACGCCCCAATATCTAGGTAATCCTAATCAAAGGCGCAGACAATGTTACCTCTGCTCAACGATAAGTCGCCCGGGAGACAGTCCCTCAAGTGCGGCAGCAGCTCTAACGGGGCGTCCGATGACAATTTACGTCACAGGTACCTCTTTAACCTCTGGGTGTGGGGGGAGGCAATTGAGATAAAGCATCTTGCCCAAGGACACAACGTAATGACCCAGGAGGGAGTCGAACCGACAGTCCTTAGATCACAAGTCCAAAACCTTAACCAATATGCCACCACGCTCTCATATAAGATTATAGTCAAACTGTACACCATCGGGTCATTTGCTAAACTTTGGATGAAGGGCCTTTCGTTTGGTAATAACTACGTCATTATGATATATGCGCGCTGTGAACCATAACTTCACTTTCAATTGTCTACATTAATAACAGGTGTAACACTCAATCAAAGTTACATCATTACGTCGACCGCACCTTTCCGCAAAATGACTTTTCTGATAATCCAGAAACAGTACATCTTCCTGTGCGTCTGAACTATTTTAGCATTGTTATTGGATAAGAGGAAAAATGCATCATTGTATTAATTTTTAATGCTTACGCCGTCGCGAGAGACATTCGACTTGTTCCTGTGAATTTCTACATCTTTTGTTTGACAATTTTCGATAAAATGACGGGATATCGCTCGTGATACACTTCGTTAAGCGCCATCGTACCAGGGAGGTAAAACGTTGAATGTTTACTGTGGGGAAGCATGGCTTACACGTTCGTCCTGTCTTCAGCTCTCTCGTCATCGTGATCAGTTGGGACAGGTTACAGATGGTCACTCATCCTTTCAAACACCACCGGGTTACTCGAAGTAGAGCAGTATTACAAGTTTAAGTGCTCTTAATATATGTCTTTCTCTGTTCGACATCCCCTGCATTCCTCGCATAGGTGATAAATGGCATTTTTTTGAACACAGACGGCTTTGAATGATCCTTGATAATGTCTTACGTAGATACTAGTTTTATGTGCGTAGATAAAATATTAAATGTTGTGATGCCCTTCTTTACATTGGTTATTATCAACTCTTCAATCGGTTTTCGAATATGACGACTGAACAGAAATCGCCCAATCGCCAGATCGACTCAAGTCCATATTCCGGTTTACAGTGTAACCACTCTGTCGGTTGCGAATATTCATGCATCTCAACCTTAGTGAAAAGACAACTTCAACAGAGCTACCCAAGATTCAGCAAAAGATACACAGGACAACATTTATTTTGCTTCTATTGGTGATTCTTTACATTTCATATTGGCTTCCTGAATGTATAGGTTTTATCACAAAGAGTAACATTGACGTGTAACTTTGGCTTCCTTGCTTTCTTTAATATTATGGCACCAAATGAGGTAATGAACCCTCCTATGTGCGCCTTCATGAGCAAACCATACAGGAACAGACTAACAATGATGATGCGATGTAGGGTAAAGTAGACTATGAAGATTGCAACTCATTTTTTGTTTGGAATGTGGGAGGGTAACAAAACATTGCCCTCTACTGATGTGAAAGTGACCTCCCTCCCCCCTTCCAACAAGTGGCAGTTTAACACCCCATTGACATATAGTGCACTCTTTCAAATAGACCGTAATTTAGAAACATTTTCCATTTTAGGAAAACTAGAATGAAATTTATTCTTGTATTTATTTCCTTATTCTCTGTTCCTGGTATTCAAACACCAATATTTTAACAGCTATTTCCCAGGGTCTGTCTCCACCCCTAGTTTCCTCCTTCCTCTCTGTTCAATCATGGAAACTGCATTTCTAGATATATCTTTGTGTATGGATTTCTTTGTAAAAGAAGTTTTTTTTAACTCATTCACATAAAACCCCGACATGAGGAAATGACTGCTGGAGACTGCTCAGATTGGCCACTATAGTTAATATGATGATCTGTTCCTCCATACCATAATCCATATTTTGTAGTAATCATTTACAAAAGCTAGTTTCGAATTCATTGTGATTTATTTTTAAGCGTCTCGTTTTCCTACGATACTAATAAAATAAAATGATACAAACCGTAAAACAATTTGTTTCTAATTTATGAATGTATTGCTGGACCAATTCCCGTCGTGCAACAGTTATTGGCCATGCTTTGTAAACTACTGGCTGCATTACTGATCCTAATATCTTTCCATCAACATTGTGAACAACTTTGTTGTACAAGCTATTCGGACAAGAGCGTAGGGATAGAAGGCCGGGGTGGCTTCCGCCCCCAGTAAAACTCCTGGGTGGAAGTGCAGGGCTTCCTTTCCCTCCTTTCAAGAAAGAATACCCCTCCTTCGTTTTCTTGTTAAAAAATGAAAATTACAGAAATTGCATCCAAAGACCCTCAAATATTCAAATAATTCCAGAGTAGGGAGACACCCCCTCCTCTTGGACCACTTCCCCGGGACACTATCCGAAACAAAGTTCTGCACTTCCTGATTAACGTATGTATGACATGTGAACTGACTGACGTAATTTTGACATGTTTCTACTGTCTTGTTTGTAATTTGCTCTGCGCAAGTACGATTTTTTGCTTAAGTTTACCTAACTGGGGTGAATTGTCTGCCTAAAACGGAAACTTTGCAGTAAAAATAAAAATGATGGCATTGATAATGAACAATCATCAGACAAGTAATCTTGCATCATCCTCATTTTGCATCCGTCCTGCTTATTCTCAAAATGTGTACTTTTCTTGTAAGACCTTAGTCCAACGATTTCAAGCGATTCAAATATGATCATTTACAGACTTGTCCTACCGATTAATTATTTTATCAATCAACATAAACAACTCTTTCTATTTGGCGTCGCAACAAATTGTACCAATCTGTTCAGTCGATATTAGAAATTGCTCGTTTGTATCAGGTGAAATAAAGGCTAAGTGCAGTCTTTCTGATCGTTTTGCTGATTATTGTGGTTTCTTGGTACTTTCAAAGAGTCATATTTCTTGTAAACTTATATGAAAAAATCCATTCGTTAAGTAAAATAAAACGATAAAAACGAAAACAAAGGATTGTTTCAGAAAAGTTTATATGCACTTATGATCTTTGATGTAACCACATAATTAAGACACTTTGAACGGTAGAAGAAGGCTTACTTGCAGTGATAAGAAGTACACTATTGATTTAATCAACTACACTACACCTGTGTTGTAAAGATCCACAAACTTCAGTCCGGCATAGCAAGGTTGGGCCTAGAAACCCCA
This sequence comes from Holothuria glaberrima, assembly GCA_009936505.3. Lineage (NCBI taxonomy): Eukaryota > Metazoa > Echinodermata > Holothuroidea > Aspidochirotida > Holothuriidae > Holothuria > Holothuria glaberrima. Next base: position 13,493 of record WURT03656752.1, read on the forward strand.
TTAGGTGACGTTAGCATCATTTTGACTGCCGTTTGCTCCGCTCCTCTGATGATACTCTACGCTACCGTATACGCTACCATACGGTTCACTTACATACATAAATATATTTGTCGATTTTGCAATACTTGCTTTTGCTATCGCCGTAAACTTTCTTGGCGTGTCATTCTTACACACAAAAACTTAACTTTTATATGCAAAAAATTGTAAAAAATGACGTTTTACGATAGCCACAAGTATAAAGACAATAATATAAAGAAAGTTGAAGATTGCAACTTCGAGCAAGTAGTTGGTAAACTACACGTGACGCATTGAAAGAATATCAAGCTGACTAAGTGTGAACGGTTGGTTTCCTATTTAGCCAGAGGTTTTCGGCCGTTTTTCTGTTTGGACCGTTTTTCTTGATAATCGGAGACAGAATGGATCACAACAATGCTTCATTTATCCACTGAGACAGAAACATTTCATCAGTTTAAAACCTAAATTGGCAAAAGAAAGGTTAGGCAAATTTCACTACGTCAATAATTGATATAGATGATTCACGTATAGAGAGCCAACTTGCGTTTCTCTCCCCTTGTGACGTCACTTGAATCTCGTACTAGCTCGTTGAACAAGTTGCGTGATCAATTTCAGAATTGTCTTCCTTTGCATCTGTTCTATCAAATTTTATTCAATATGGCAAAAATATTACTCATCAATTCAATTTAGAAAGAAAACAAGACATCCCTAAAGCCGAACACACAGGACGACAGAAAACGCGAAACACAAGACAGAAAACCCCTTTTCGTGTTTTCGCGAAAAACGTTTCGCGAAACAAGCACTGCTGGATTCGCGAAAAAAAGTTTTTAGCTAAACATGTGTTTCGGACGAAAACGCTAATTTTGGTTTTCGTTCAACGCACACGGACGTCAGTGCGAAAACGTGTTTTCTGTTTCGTGTTTTGCGTTTCTGTCGCCCGTGTGCGTTCGGCTTAAGACACATCTCTAAGAATACACATCAAGATAGGAAGAGAAATCAGAAGAAAGAAATGAGACTTATCCGGTCTGATTCCTTTCTTTTAAGGGAAATATTTCGTTCAAAATTCACCAGCATAGCATACAATGAAAATACCTTGAATTATTATTTAACCGTTCAGTCTCACATATGAACTCTAGCAATAGTTTTATCTCCTCAAAATATTATGCATTACAAGAGTAACGTATGCTGCATCATTTAAATTTTCGAAAGTTTGGGTGAAAAATTACTTTTGTGCAACAAATAACCGAATAACTTCCTGTAAGAGCCTTATTTCTTGAAAAGGAGGCTACCGTTCTGCCTTTCTTTGAATTGTCTAGCCTTCTATATCTATTAATGTTGGTTTAAAAAATATGAAAGTTGTCTGTAAAACAAACGCAATATTTCCCTTTAACATCTTATAAGAAGTATAAACATAATACATAAAAGATATCAGAGAGTTGGCACTCTCAGACTGACTTTCCCTAAAGAACTATTTTGATTGTTTTACGTATAGAACGGGAACATACACAGAAATTATATACATAAGCGTAGTTTTAGATGCCTTGATACCCTTAATAATTCTACTCATCAGTGGAGTGATTGGTCTTCGTATAGGACACGTAGCAGTTAATCGGATAGAGAGACAATGTCTAGAGGTCGATCTAATTAGCATATCGCATTTTTCTGAAGTTGATACTTCGATTGAAATGATAACTGTTCCATCAATTGTGGATAAGAAAACAACTCAGCCTGAAAAGAAAATAGATTTCATAAAAACGTTGAGAGAATCATCATTAAGTTCTCTAGTGTTTGTTAAGATGCGCAAGACAGTATGTATTTTGTTTTCATTCGTAGTTGTTTACATATCCTGCTGGATGCTGTTATATATAGGTTTCATTGCGAAAAGTATCACGGACCTGTCGCCATGGGTTCTTCAATTGCTGTTTGTTGTGGTAGGATTCAGTTCCGTCATTAATCCTTTCATCTATGCTTTTATGAGTAAAAAATACAGAAACAGACTGTGCCTGATATTGCGATGTCGGGTACGATAGGCTTCTGTGTCCAATTGGTACTGTATAAATGAATTTTCTCCATTCTTTTTTCATCAGAGTTGTAATCAAGTCGCGACTCGAGTCAGTACATTCCAACACTACCTGGCTTGAAAAATTGTGTGGAATTTCCCCTTTTGAAATAACATAGTGACTCGAGTCGATGACTTGACTCGAGTACCTAAAATAGCTGTAGCTGACTCGACTTGTCAAGAAAAGAGTGACTTGGTTACAACTGTGATCTGGTTCTCATGGTTCAAAATTGATGACATTTATCCGCCTTGTGCTATTAACATGACTCTTTAGTACCGTTGCGTGTACGGTTGCGTGGAATTGCGTTTGAGAATTTTCAGAGAATGAGAAGCAGGAAAAGCCTTTCATAAAGATCGCTACATTTCAAAGCACACCTACTATGATCTGAGTGGCCTTTTTCTCCCCACGGAAAAATAATGTCACAATTCCATGGACACATATATAGAGACTACTCGTCAGGTTCTCCGCCAGATTTGGTACCAGGCTTTAGTGAAGTGGAGTTGGTGGGACACTTTCTGAGTCTATCAAGTTGGTGAAGTGTTATACTTTCCAGAAAAAGAAGCCGATCATGTTTTTAACATGACTGAAGCGAAAGCTACAAAATTCCACTATTTTTGAGGAATGTGAGTCTTCTGATAATGGTCTACGGATAATACCAAATTTTCTTTAGACCATAAGATAAACACACAAATTCAGTTCTTCCTTTGACACTTCTGACTTTTCACAACTTCCTACAACATGTCAGTCTAAAGCTTTTTTAAAAGGAAGGAATAAGAGAGCTTAATTCAATTTTTAAGTGATTAACAATTGAATTCCAAACTCTAAAAACATGCTTTTTAGTAGAAACATGCATTTCATAACTGCTTTATGTTACCAACCAGTAACTGTCTTTCTCGACAGCTAGTATTGTGCTAATTTAATGCTCAAGAAAGTCAATTTAATTATCTAACAGTAAAAGAAATATATTCTACCCGAAATCCAAGAGTGTCATTTCAGTAATAACCCCACCCCTTCCTGCTAAGAAAGCATTGCGGTGGATTGAATAAAAAGAGCTGTGAATAATTGTCTGTATTGTATTTATACTTAGGATGGCCCCTGCAAATTACATGGAAAACACTTAAGATTACGAACACAATTTTTCCTATTCTTGGCCTATTCTTTAACTGTGTTGCACATTTATTGATGGCGAAACGTTGAAACCAGCCCATAGTAAATATTATAAACTGTGACTTTAATGTAAGACACAGAAACATATTCTTTATAGGAAGCGTCAACTCGCTGCTTGAAATGTATATTCTTCAATTTCACAAAGTTGTTTGTTACCAACTACTGTGATATTGCATCAATTTCTAAGGACTGAAGGAGGTCTTCAGATCTATGACCTCGCCATGCTGTATTAAATGTGCTGTAAATGTTTAGACTAAGCCCCATCATTTTTTTCTCTAGATGGGGCAATTACCATACTCCAAACCTCATATAGCTAAATGCCCTGCTTCACCTAAACTGTGTATCCATAACTAAGAAAAACAGGAAAGTAACTTTTGACCATTTTAAGGGCTACTTCGTGATACCAGGTTTATACCACATCTGTCACGGTGATGCTTTCATGAGAAAGAACAAATTCAGTTATAGCAAAGAAATGTATAGCAAAGAAATGTAATCAGCTCAAGTAATTCTAGTCTTAAGTTGTTTTCGATTGCATCGCAAATACTTTTGAAATAACACTTCTACACAGTTTCGAAAATAAACGTTATAATTTATACCTAGCGATAAGTGCGCTATGCACCCAACTTTCCAGATTAGCCTAAATATATCCAAAACAGGGCTGCTACAATAATTTTCAGATTAAACAGGATTCAAATATAAGGTAACAAGTGGTCGCTGTCATAAAACGTATATTAGCTCAACGTCCTCATTTGCTGTTGATTGTATATCTTTTATAAAACATAGAGTTGTGTCGACTCTGATCCGTAATACGACTCGAGTCAGACTTTAGTCAGACTCGACCTTCGAATTCAGAGAATTTAAATCAGATTTGAACTCAATCCCAATCGAGTCATTACTTAAAATGAATCGACTCAGATCAATAAATAGTAACTCTCGGAGGTTCTAGGTTGATCGTAGTCCTGTAAGTAAATTTTAAAATGAACTTAATGTAATGTTTGTTTGTCCCATGACAACACTCTAAAAAACTTTGTATAATATTTGGGTACAATCGCCCAGTTAAGCAGTCAAGAGTTTTTGTACCACCATCTTGCAAATATGAATTATGAAATAAGTATTACGCTTAAAAGTGGTCTCAAGTAATATGTAATGATTGTACTGCATTTCTTTCCTCTCAAAAAATCTTACTAAGTAAATCAACTTATGTACTACATTTGTTTATATGCATTGTTACAGTTGTCAAGTTGCGAGAGAATCAAATCTATGAAATAAAATTTGTATGTATAGGGAAATGAAATATTGTAATTCACCTCACATCATAAATGTAAGCCGGTGTGTGTTTGACTGTGTGTGGTTGTCTATACGTGATCGAAAGGGTAGGTCACGGATTCCCCTTGAGGCGTAGGACCTATCGAGTTCAAACTTGGTAGGTAGGTAACTAAGCAGTAAACCGTGGGCATGCGTTATTGATCACGTGATAAGTTAAAGGAAAAAAAAGGTTTGTTTTTTGAAAAAGTCATACAACTGTCGTACAATCGCCCAGTTAAGCAGTCAAGAGTTTTTGTACCACCATCTTGCAAATATGAATTATGAAATAAGTATTACGCTTAAAAGTGGTCTCAAGTAATATGTAATGATTGTACTGCATTTCTTTCCTCTCAAAAAATCTTACTAAGTAAATCAACTTATGTACTACATTTGTTTATATGCATTGTTACAGTTGTCAAGTTGCGAGAGAATCAAATCTATGAAATAAAATTTGTATGTATAGGGAAATGAAATATTGTAATTCACCTCACATCATAAATGTAAGCCGGTGTGTGTTTGACTGTGTGTGGTTGTCTATACGTGATCGAAAGGGTAGGTCACGGATTCCCCTTGAGGCGTAGGACCTATCGAGTTCAAACTTGGTAGGTAGGTAACTAAGCAGTAAACCGTGGGCATGCGTTATTGATCACGTGATAAGTTAAAGGAAAAAAAGTCTGTTTTTTGAAAAAGTCATACAACTGCATGTTTGCAAAACAATGGGACAAATTTTAAAATAGTGATTTCGGGTATTTAGGAGTTCAGGTCAAAGATCAAAATATACGTCAATGGTCAAACTCGCCGAAATTTTTTTCAAATTTGTAGCAAACTCCACCTTAATGTATATTCCATTGAGTTTGAACTTTGTGAGTGGGTACGTCACCAAGAAAAGTTGTGGATGCATAATTCTTGACTACACAGGTCAAAGGTCGAATCAAAAAAAAAATTGGTATCAGAATGTTCGAAAAAGTCATTTAACCACATGCTTTGTTGAAAGGGATAAGACAAAATAAAAAAAAAAGATTGTGGTTAATACTAAGTATCCAGGTCAAAGGGCCTTCAAAGTGTAGGTCTAGTTGTAGGTCCAAGGTCATATATATATATATATATATATAAATGCCAAATTTTGCAAAAAGATGTGTCACAAATCCTTCCATAACTGAAAGTCTGACTGAGTCAAAATTCGACTTTGAAAACTTGTGCCAAGTTGAAACGTCATTAGGTCAGAGGTCAACGGTCAAATTAGGTACAAATGAAAGAATCCATTCACATCCATTGTGGGCAAAGATGGATCAAACAATCAATCGACGGGTGAGGAAAAGTTGGCTTGTTTCCGTTGTTGTGATTCTGCCTCTGAAAGCGAAAATAAATTAACGCTCGAGGATACTGACGGCACTTCGGTGATTACTTACTTCATTGTTTTCATTTAGGCTCCCCGAAAAAAAATGGAAAATTCATGGACGCAAAGGCCATGGTCGTCTGCCACAACCTTGCACCATCTTACGATGAAAATGTGTTGCATGGTACACACTCCCAAGTCCTAAGACGGTTGAGTTCCCGAGAAGGCATCTGCAGGCTGCCGCTCGACAAATACAAGTGTCAAAAGTAAGAGTAACATCGAAGTCATCATGTGCTGTCAGTTGTAGGCCTATATATGGTAGTAGTTACATTCTCAGAGAAAATTGAACAAAATGCAAACTGTTGTCATTTATATTTCACAATGGTGACCAGTGGTAAAAGGGAGCAGCACTTGACTTTTGTTCCCATTTTGGTTTCGCCCTCGTAAGATGCAAAAGTAAAAACAATACAAAGTAGCATACCCCAATAAATCCTCCATTGACTTACACGATAATTTGAAAAAAAGTAAAGTGGTCGCTTTTTCCTTGTGCAAGCTACCCCTCACATGAAAGCTGACAAGTTTGCCATTCATGGCTATCTCATTTAACTATACCATGACCACGAAAACGTTTTGCTATCGGAGCTCAAAGCTTGAATCCATACATTTACCCAGAGCCTTTTTACTCAGTTAGAGTCTAATTTACGACCGCCAGCTTGTAAGCCCATAATTTCCCCAAGTTGATTCAATTCACCCGTTTTTTGCCACTAGTGATACTTAATCTAGTTTTCTTTTACATCAAATTGACAAAATACCCCATCCGATTTGGATACATATCACAAAAATGATCCCAAAGTCTCTTATCGGACGGGTGTTATTTGTGAAGGTGAACAAATGGTCGAATTAATATAACTATGTAATGCGGGAGTCCCCCTTATAAGGCTTTCTTTAAAGGGAGAAAGCAGTAGTCGTCTCAGGTCCATTTTTATAAAAATCTGCCAAATCTTACAAGGGGGCTTTACCGGCTTCAGCCCCCCCCCCCGTTCGGCACTACTTTGGAGACGGTCTCAAAGCTGCTGTAAAATATTTGTGTTCATTTTTTTTTTTTTTTTGAGGGGGCGGTTGCCAGACGTCAAGTAATACCTTTTAATTGTTTAAATTCAAAGTTTTCCAAGTACCCCTGACCTATCGAGGCTTCGTACATTTGCCTCTATTCGGTGAAAGTTTTGCCCCCATGAAGTTCGCAACCACCCTCTTGTGAAATCTTGGATCCGCCATGGGTGATTTAAGAAAAATCATGGCCGAAGTCTTTGGGCCTCCGGGGCTTTCTTTTGTAGGTTTAAGAATGTTCCATTGATTTAGGAAAATCACAACTTTTTCTTCCGGATTATACCGTAAACAGCATTTTGAAATCAACATTACTTAGTTTTCACTTTAAACAAAGTGAGAAATTTCTTTTTAAGGTTCATAGAACCGTTAAATATTGAAGCATTTCAAACCATTTTAGATCTAAGGGGCAATAAGTGATGAGGACGGCTTCCAGTTTGGGAGACGGAGGGGGGGGGGGGAGAACTGATCACTTTTGCAGGAAATTATAGGCCCGTCATTTTGATGCACCCCTCAAGTCAAACGGTTTCCCCATACACTTTCAAAAAACGCAATGTCACAACCTAATAAGTAGCAATTTAATGTTTCGAGAGAGACTTTTCTATCGGAAAAGTCTTTTCATCTCCACAAGAAATGTGTAGCTAGCCGTAGGCGTATCATATAGCGAATTGCAGTCTGTTTTCAGATTTTTGGACGCAATTCGAGGGGGCTCACGAGCACGTCTAATGCCGACGAGAAAACGCAAATGATTGTTCTTGCCCTCATACAGCCTTGCGTTTACCGCGTTCTGCTGCCTTTAAACGCATACCGCGGCCAAAAAAAAAGCGTAATCAAGAATAAAAAAAAACTCTGCATTAACTTTAGAAACGTATGATTGTGGGATATAAAAAGAACATATTTCTGTACGTGATTCATGTAACACCTGAATAAGAATCTTGAAAGAGGCTTAAAAGTCTCAGTTTTAATACTTATCTCATTCAACATGATGCAAAGTCTTCAGTGTGATTAAGACCCACCATGTAGGTCATAAAACTGGATAATAATTAATGTGGTGGAATATTTTATGCCCCCCATCACAACATTTGCCACCAATCACAACACTTGCCCCCTAACAATGTGAAGCTGGCTACGGGCCCGCCAACCTAAAAACTACCAATTACAAATGTATACACAAAATATCCAAATTTGATCCCAAAATGTCATTTGCCTACCAGATCTGCTAAACATAAGTAGGTACATATAAGAACGATAACTTAACATTTATGAAGTGGTCAGGAGAGATGGCGATATCTGTATAAGGTTGCCATAGTTTATTATAACATTATACTTTAACATGTTAAGGTACCATATATTGACATGTTTTCATTTCACTTCAATATCTCAAGATCGTGTTTTTAAAAATAGAAATCGTCATCATATTAAAATGTTATTTAAATGTATTTCAATTTCGCAAGGATATTCAAGGAATCCCTTAAGTAGCCTACCCTTTACAATTCCAAGAAATTCATTTTTACCACCACTTAATTCATTTTTAAAAATTGTTTCATTCATTTCAACGAAATTGAGATTGTACATTCCTTTTAGTGCAGATAATTACCCAGAGCAATCAGAGTGGGTGAATAACATCCATTACAACTGCTCAATGCCCAACTACATAATTCTAGTCCATTAAGTGTTTAGAATTGCTACAGTGCATCTTTCAATAAGCTCAACTCGACAAGCTTTTTGTTTAAGTTATTTTTACGCGAATAAGCAGAAGAAAAGTATGGGAATGTATTAAGCAGGATCACTGTAGTTACAGGTACTTCAATAGAAGCATTACAACTGACTCAAGCTATACTCTTCAAGAGCTACCTGAAACCAGGACGCCGTTCCGTGATTAGAATTTTGGACGTGACCTCCTTCTTTTTTCGTCTCTATTTGTGTAGTTTCGTTTTACTGGGAAGAAGCTTCAATATGCTGGATGTGTATACTAACGCCACTAACAGGAAAAGTCGATGTTTTACCTAAAACATCTTCATGCCTCGTTCATCGATTTCCGTGGTTTTATAAACGATTTGAACATTCATCACGATATATCTGACATGATGAGAGTTCCAACTCAAGTTTACGATTTTCGTGCGCAATGATTCCATAGACATAGACAGTTTTTTTTTAAGGAAACAGTAGGTATCTGCTCATAAGATTGCACAAGAATAACTGGTGCACCGACGTTTATAGCAAAAATAGGAGAGCAAGTGCCTGGAGTAATGCACACTTCTTTTTGGCTGGATAATAATAACAGTTTGAGACTAGAAAAATAAACTAATCGTTTGGCAACCTAACCCATTGAATACGGTCATTAATGGGTCTAAAATGTCTTTTGTGAGCCTACGTTAAACTATGCTAGTAACCAGTCTGAAGATCAAAATACACTTCAAATGTAAATGAAGTTTAAAGTAGGAAATTTTAGTTAGATGTTTAGTTTTCCTAAAATTGCAAGCTCAGAAGTATGTTAAAACTTTTTTCATTCCCTCACAATCGCAACCATGGCATCCCAGAGAGCCCGTACACAACCATTCACTAACTGCACGATCGCAGTACAGGAAAATCATTGAACTGCATACAACTGGGTAATTTTAGGCAATTTTGAGTAATGTTGTGCTTGCATTATTTCAACTGTGCTTAGCTATAAGCAGGACAAGCTATAGAAGCACTCGACGTATCCATTTGTGACAGGTACTATACGAATGAAAAAGTTCTCTTACAAGTTAACAATCAATCTACTTTCAGTCTTAAGATGGCATTTTCTAATTTTTCTCATAGTCAAAAAAAAGTAGAGCTTCCTTTGTTTATTAACTATTTCAACATTGCTGTCGCATTATCCGCAATTGTTATCAATTTGCTCGTTGTTTGCGCTTACGCCAGAGACAGAGAGATTCGTCGTGTTCCCGTTCATTTCTTCATCTTTTGTTTATCGATATCCGATGAATTGACGGGAGTAGCTCTGTTGATACATTTCGTATGGGTACAAAATGGCGCCATTGTTCCAGAGAATAACAACGTTCCATGTTTTCTGTGGGGAAGCTTGACTTACATGTCGGTCCTATCTTCCGCCCTTCTCGTAATTTTGATAAGTTATGACAGATTACAGATGGTCACTCATCCTTTCAAACATCGTAAGTTTACTCGACGTCGAGCAGTTTTGCAAGTCACAGTTCTCTTGATATACGTATTTCTATATGCGATGGCACAATTATTTCTCGCTCCAGTAATTAATGGTGTCGTTCTCAACTCAGACGCTGTGCTGATTCCTTGTGTGATTTCTCAGGTAGATATCCGCTATATATACGTAAGCTTAGTGTTAGATGTCGTTATACCTTTTATTGCTCTAATCTTTATCAATGGAATAATTGGGATTCGGATCGTACATCTAACAATCGCTCGGATAGAAACGCAACGTTTAGAATTCGGTCACGTTGACATGCCGAGTTCGTCTGAAGTTGATCCTCCTGCCGCTATGGTAACCATTTCGTCGATGGTGAGTACTGAAACAAGTCAAGCCAAAAGTGAACAAGAAATCAGAAGAGCAACCGAAGACTCATCAAAAACTTCTCAAAAAGTTTATTACAAGATACGTAAGACAATACGTATTTTGTTTTTATTCGTGATTGTTTACATCTTGTGTTGGCTTCCAATATTTATTGCTTTAGCTACTAGAAGTATCACGTCGAATGTGTCACCGTGGGTTCTGCACTTTCTTTACCTGGTTGTAGGGTTTAATTCAGCCATTAACCCTTTCATGTATGCTTTCATGAGCAACAAATACAGAAAAAGGCTGACAATGATATTGCGATGCCGGGAACGGTAGGCTATTCTAATTGAACTTAATGTTATGGCTTTTTCATTATAAAACCCCGTTTGCCAGCTTGACAACGAATTTTCGATGTGGCACTGTAGGTTCTCCAAAGGCCGGATTTAGTTTTGTGGGGCCCTGGGCACAAACTATTGTGGGCCCCTTCGACGATAGTTCTTCACAAGACTACAGTGGCGCAAGTCACGGAAGGAGGGTAAAAGTTGTGGTAACTTTCACCCTCCTCCCACCCGAAATGAACTCCATAGATTTCCTTCCTACGTACATGTAAGCATACAAAACGGATTTGCACAGATGATATCCACACACTACCCCAAAAACTTATTGCAATACCTAAAGACACAGAATGAGTAACTTAGATGACGATATGAAAATTAGATCACAGAGCATAGCGAACTGCTTTACACACGGGAAGCACGTTGGCAATAGTACTCATTGTACACGTATTAATATTGGTGACAGATGGTGTTATGTTGATCACTTTGCAAACTTGAAATAAATGCAATTTTAGTAAATTCTCTTGAAGTATGCAAAACATAGTCATAATTGAGGGGTACTCAATTGGTATAGATTTTAAAGTTACTAGACAATTGTGCGGTATAAGAAAATGTTCCGCGGTTACAATCATAATTGTCTTACATGAGATAGGGTCAATAATATGCTTTTTACTACATTCTCTCATCAAGTGAAGTTAATTCACCGAGTGAAAATGGCACACACTTGGTTTTTCACCATTCTTCCAAGCCAAAGTGGATTAATCCTCACTAAACATGAACTACAGTTTTCAAAACCCATCCATTTTAATGAATAATGATGTAAACTTAGTCTCTAGTTATACAAGGGCGTCGTCCTCTCGGAAAAAAATCCTTTAATCTTTGATAAAATATCGTGTACAATAAAATGGGGAACTTAATGATTTGAACCAAACATTTGTGGTTTGATGTTGGTCAATACCATCAGAGTATTACATAACTCGTCATCAAGTACAAATTTAGCTTTAAATGGATAAACTATTCATCACTGGAAAGCTTTCTCTAGCAGAGGATCGCACTCCATCTCTTTCTCATTCTTTTGCCAATTTAACAAGTACACTTAATAATGTACCGATATATTTAGCCCTCCACCTTTCACTTTTTTGAGAAAGTTTGGATCTGGCGCTGTTCAGAAACATTGTACATCATCTTTGTTAACTTATGTATTGACAACTTGATTAGATGATGATACCTTCGTTTTGTCAAAAAATTACCTTGATCTGAAAGCGAAAAGCATTTCCCTACCGATAATTACATCTTTTAAATGCTTTCAACTTAGCATTTCAGCAAAACAGTTTATCCAGTCTATTAGCATCCATAAGAATTATTACTATGCTCGCTAAAAGGAGGCGAAGAAACTACTTAGTGCATTTTGTTTGATTATGTGGGTAATTTTTGTGTTTTTGTGATGATCAAGTTCTACTTAATGATTCTCATCTTCAAACATGTGTAACGAACATTCATTAAGTTTAGTACAAGATCACAATTAACCAACACATATGACTGTTTATATTACTTTCCTCGATGAGCTTTTATTAAACTGTGAGCGTAAACTAATCATTTGTAAAGCAAAAAGTCGTAGCTCACGTTGAATTCTTTAAAAAGTGACCGCAACTCGAGTCATTTACCGAACTTAAGATACAACGCTTCTTTTGATATGTAATACATTTGTACTGATGTTTTTACCCTAATATTTCTGCTTGTTGCTGTATTTATTTATGATTATCCTTGTTTGAAACGAAATTGATGAAAGGTAAAGTGTACCCAAAGCCTAAAACTTTAAAACTGTTTGTCACAAAAATGGAAAAAATTGATCCAAATCATGCAACTTTCTTCTTTACAGGGCTTTCCTGAGCTGAGATATATAACGCAGCAGTTTCTTCAATCGATTTAAAATGGTAGATTACCCGAAAATTTGTTGTGTAATCGTCTTTGTATTCCAAAACGGTTTTTGCTTTTCCTTTTTTTTTCGAAAGCCATGATTGCACATTGTACCTTAATTTAATCACTGTCTTACCTTTGAGGTGACTTGACCATACACGCCCTCTCCGTACAACATACCGTGCAAGGGAAAATTAAAGTTTTCAAGGTCATATAAACATTTTAATCTCAAAAGAAAACAAAATCAGCAATTGTGAAATGTACACAAAGGACATAAGTTACTGATCAGTCGCCACTTTTCTAACTTAACGGATGAATTTCAAAGTATATCTCAGTAAACGAATAAGTTATTAAAACGGGAGATGAATGAAAGGGATTCATCTTCTAACCTCTGTTAAATGCATATTTTTGTGATAAAATGTACTTTTCATGAAAGTGAAGCAGAATCTTACAAGGCAGAGATGTAGTCTGTCTTTAATCAATTAAATAATTATCGCGATTAGAAAGAGTTCCCGAATGTTAGTCTTAGCAAGTAGTAGAACGTTTTACCAGTCTCTTTTACCCCTTAGAAAAATACTTTGTCAAGTCAAGAATAGGTTAAAGAAATCAGGGTCTAAATATCACAATATACTTTTATTATTTATCATAGATTCTATCATCCAAGTCCTCTTTACAGTTTTAATATGTTAAATCTGTAGAAACCTTGCCAAAAGAAATAAGTGATGTAAAGTTTCTATAAAACCTTGATCTTCTCTGTCTTATCCTCGTCACAAAAGAAAATTTTTGTTCGTGCATACAGTCACTAAGTTGCTTAATCCAGTACGGGGCTTGTGGTAGTAGTATTAGCTATGACATTCATAGCAACGGTAAGTACAGGTTATACTGACTGCGGTAGGTCTTTCCGTTTGAACCAATTCCGCTAAAAGAACAATGAAACATAAGATTAATTTTTGTATTTTTTTGGTCCGAAAAAACAGTATTTTGTCTTTCCAGCTTTCACATTCATAAAGCCTACAACCAGGTACTGTAAACCAGTATTTACACTGTGTTAAGCCTTGCATTCCTGTGGCCATTCGAAAGCATGATGCAGCCATGCTCATGAATAGCCACGATCATCCCACGAATGACTGCTAGAAAGATTATAGGCCCATTCTTCTTCTCACTGTGATATTGTCATGGCCCCTTAAAAAGCACACAAGCCAGGTGGTTTATCTTGTTCATGCACACAGTCACTAAGCTGCTTAATCCAGTACGGGGCTTGTGGTAGTAGTATTAGCTATGACATTCATAGCAACGGTAAATACAGGTTATACTGACTGCAGTAGGTCTTCCCGTTTGAACCAATTCCGCTAAAAGAACAATGAAACATAAGAGGCTAGCACGGGCTAGTCTTTCTGAGCTAACGTTAGAAGTGGGCTAGCTATACAGTTTAAGCTTGGCCTAATTTCAATTATCGATAGCCCTGCATAACCATACCACAATGTCAACTACAGTCCTCTTCCAAATAGCCCAAAGACAGCTTATAAATCACCGTCTCTCTATCCCGGGTCTTCAACGCCCAAGTAAAGTGCGTTACCTTACTGTCAAATGTCGGCAGTAGATCAATATTGCAATGCTACACGTACACATGCACAACATGTACTAGACTGCAGTATCACTATAACTGCAGGTACGGCATGCACTGCACTGTGTATTTACCGTCCACTGTGAACCTTTCGTTGCTTAGAACTTACTGTAAACACAGTATATATGCAAAGTAGTGGCAGAAAATCATGAAAAGTGACAAGGTGATGTTAACGTATTTGTGTACATGTGTTACTTGCGCCATTGGGGAATAATACAAACTACAAATGTGACTTCGCCTTCCCTTTTCCCCCCAAACGACAAACTTTCATTTGCAAACAAATGGAAGGAGTAAATATGTGCCTATGATGAATTTGACAAGATACTTGGACTACTTTTATTGCTTTTTGATAGTTGTCATCTCTATTCAGGATGTCATATTCGTATGATCAAATTTGGTACTCTGTTTAAGTAACGGTAATGAATAATGGCACCATTTTCCCCTTGTCGAAATGGCGTGATAGATTGTTGAATACTAGCCTAATAACAAACAATTCTCCTCCAAGCACATTGTGATCATAGTGGATTTCCTAATTTGTATAGTTCCCAAAGATCTTCATAAATTCACCATATGAATTTCCTGTACAATAAACTAATTTCTAGAAACTGAAGTGTATTATTATATTATGTTTGATGTTAGGGGAGTAGCAAGCAGAAATATGAAATGGCGATAACATTTGACTACATACTGATTTATTAGGGGTCATGGGTGGCTATGGTTTACCCTGCAGATTATTAAATACAATACCCAACCACGAAAATCAAAACAAAAAAAACATACGCACAATTTCCGGATTTTATTCTACAAGGCTGTTTGACGAAGAGACTTCTTGAACGTACAAAGGTACCGATAACAACTATAAATTCGAAACAATTGAAGGGTTGAGACCAAAAGAGGAATCAACATATCAATATCTCGAAATGGTAAGGATCATCTTTTAACCTAATATTCCGAATGTTACGCTGTCATAGTTTTATTGAGATGTTAAAATTTTACTTGACTATCTCAAGATCTTATTTGTGAAAAAACAAACATCATGAAATTGAGATGCATCTTAATGTTAGCATGATATCCTTGAAATCCCTTAAGGGGCGTTCGCCTCCGGGAATTTCATTCAACCAGCATTATTAACCCACTCTCAGCCTTATTTTACTCTGATCGAAATTGAGTTGTATATTCTTTTTGTTGCAGATAAAAGCCTATAGCTGTCTGAGAGGGTAGAAAACATCCATCACAACTACATAATGATCTAGTGTATAATACCCAGAGTCCAGAATTCCAACAATCTACCTTTTAATTGGTCAATATATAATATTGGTCTTAGTTGTGTACTTAGCTAAAACGTTCGTTACAGGCGCTATTAAAATCACCGAACTGCATCAAGCCGGGGTTACTTCAGTTTCAAGTACTTTGATATAGGGCTTACATCAGAAGGGAGGTATGGTTTTCCATCAAACGTGCTAGACCAATCCGTGCTAAGAATAATGGGCATGTTCTTATTCAATCTGTATTTGTAATCCAAAAACAGTAAGGTATGCCATTCACCAATTTTATGAGAGTTCAATTCCGAAAAACAAATATTTTAATGGAAATTTATACTTTCAAGCACAGTCAGCCCTTGACGCCATTGAGGGCTAGAAAGGCGGCATTCCCCGAAAACAAGTAAGCTTGCGCCCTAGTACATTTTAGTATATATCTCTCGAACTATTTTTTTTCTCACCGCCCTTGGAAGCTATCCCCCTCTCCTTCAGTACCTTTTCTGGTTAGGGCCTGGGTACAGTATGGCCCTAAGCCTATTCACAGTGGCGTTAAATCCAGCGTAGTACTATATGGCTCGAACAGTCTAAAATGAACCCCGCAACATGACAAGACTCTTTCTTCAGTTAATGTTCAGTTGCTCTTTCTTCAGTTAATATTGTAGTATCTGATCAAATACGAGTAATATCATCGAAACAAAAATAACTTGCTTCGTATCTTTCAATCAAATTGGTTCTTACTAAACTTTGACAAAAAAATGGATGGGCATTAATAAGAATTTTCCCAACTTAAAGCCTGTTGGAACCTAGGACAATCCACTATTTGGTACGTGAAATGTGAAAAAGGCCTCGGCCTAACATCAGGCCTATGCCAGCAGTTCGGAAAACACAGTTGGCTTACTTGCAAAGCTCGAAACATGTTTTATCGTTTACTTGTTCCCTTTATCTGCATCCTGTTATCTTGTTGTTACTACAAAAAACTTCTTAGAGTACATTTTCGTCATTTTCTGGTTGCAATTGCAACACGAACGTTCTGAGAGTAACAATATATGCTAGACCCATACCTTAGACTTTTACTTCCGATTGCACAAAACCGGCCTGAAGTGCCCGAAACGTCACTTTGTATGTAAATGATCCACCACTATTTTTCCGCACTTTGAAAACAAAAATCTAGCTTCTGCTCATGCGCACTTAATGCCACCAAATGATGTGTTTGTATACGGTTCTGTGATTGAAAGCAATTAGGACTGAGCTTCAATGAAAAATGTTCTTTGATGACTGTGTGTGACGGTCAGTTATTACGAAACTACTTATGGGTGTATATATGGCAGATTATAAAAGTTTTTATTGCAAATTGTAGATTACAAAAGGTGGAATCATACCAGAGTAATATCTCTAATTATATTCTTCCATTTGTGTTGATTAGTCGCAGATGCGTTCTCATCAAAATGGTATTGACTTTCTTGGTTGTAATGGCATTGTAAATCGAGACCTGCGGGTGTCAGAGCTTGTCGAGTTTATTTTTCAAAGTTGACCTATCCTCTCATCCTATCGAGCCAACGATACGCCATAAATAACTATTCCTACATAAGTTGACTTGTTTTGTGTGCAGGTAGTAACCTTATTTTGGAGTTAGTTCTACTTTAAAAATTTGCACTTTTTAAATATATCACTAACTCAGCTACGAAATGTCTCAAGTTGACATTGAGCCGACGGGGGTTAGCATCTTCAACAATTAAACACGGACAGCGGTATACTGTAAATATAGATGACGACGCTTGTGCTCCGTGAACCAGTGATGTGCAACAACTATTGCACCTGACATTAATTTTCCATTTGAAGTTAAACAGAATGCATCAGATATTATGTCGACGCCCAATTCTTCTGACTGTCTTGGAACACTGGATTTACCTGCATTTACAAGCTATCTCACGGGTGTCATTGAAATAATAGCACTTTGTGCTAATGTACTCGTTGCTTTTGCTTACCTAACTGACAGAAGTATTCGACGCGTTCCTGTCAACTTTCTCTTTTTCAAGTTGTTGATTGCCGATGGAATGACTGGTATAAACTTCATGATTTACTTCATATGGATTCAACAGGGTGCCAATCTGCTATCGAGGTACAACGTCTGGTGTATCCTGTGGGGAGGCTGGGGTGTTGCGTTATTCCTTTCGTCAGCACTTCTCATCATACTGATCAGCTGGGATAGACTTCAGATGGTCACCGATCCTTTTAAATACCGCCAGTTTACTCGTCGTCGGGTGGTTATACAAGTATTAGTTCTCTGGGTTTACGTTTTGTTTGACGTCATAGTACTTCTATTTGTCACTCCAGTGATCACGAAGGTTGTATTCAATCATGATATCTTGGTAGGTCTTTGCAATATCTCGTCTTGATTCGAACACGGCATATTTCAGTGTTTTCATAGATTTTTTGGTACCTTTAACTGTTCTCATATTTATAATTGGAATCATAGCGATACGTATTAGACGTGTCATAGTCGCTCGAATTGAGAGACAACGTTTTGGGGATCAGTTCTACCTTTAGATCGACATCTGAAGAAGCCAATTTCGATATTCCTGTCCACATAAATACCGTTTCTTTGACAACTGATGCGGAAAATTTTCAAAATGAAAGAACAGATGGGGTTCAACAGGTTGAAATGACACATTCCTCTTTAAAAAAGGACTCAAGACGCTTCATTTCATGTAGCCCGGAGTGAATTTCGCAAAATGCGTAAAACAATCAAACTTCTGCTTCTATTTGTGTGTGTGTCTACATCATATGTTGGTTTCCTCTGTACCTGGGTTTGATAACAAGGAATTTCATGTACGTGTCACCGTGGATTACCCAAATGCTTACATTACTTGTTGGGCTCAATGCTGCCATAAATCCTTTGCTCTACCCCTTCATGAGCAACAAACACAGGGACAGGCTAACTCTGATGTTACGTTGTCGGCTACGACAATAACATGCGAAGCAGAAAAGAGCTGCTTTCAGCAAAATGCCTTTTGGAAAGTATCTTTCTAATCTGGAAAGGAGATATCTTCCCCACATGTACTAGAACGATATACATCAGTTAAAAATACTTTGTTTACTATAACATGGCACTTCTTTAAGACGCAGATAACATGAGTTATTTTTTCATATAATCTATAACACTCCGTTTCAAACAGAAGGGAGACGATATATTGCCAAGTTAATATAATATCTAATACAATAATTTAGCATAAGAGAACACTTTAAATCTAGCGTCCCCGAGAGAAAGATGTCGACGGTTTTCTTATCATTACCACTTGCCACAAAACGCATTGTGGCAAATCAGTCAGAGAGGAGTCTAGCTTACTGCTTGAAATATTCAATGATTTTAGTAAATCTTGTCAAGGTATCTAAAAAAAAAATCATGAGAGCTTCAGGTAAGATCACTAACAAAACTTCCCTCCTCTTTTGTTGTTTTACAATTATGCAGTCTCTTTGATATTGGGGATCTTATAATTACTTTGAACAGCCAGATTAAGTCACGATTGAATCAGCTAAACATTTTGCATCATATATTTAGCATCATGTGGCATCATTTAGCATCATATATATTTAAAATCATATATATTTAAAGGATCATTGGACATCCCCCTCGCTGATGTGACATTTTTTACATAATAACCTAAAATACGTAAATGTTTTAACAAACTCTACTTTAAAGGTAGCATTATGTAGCGCCAGATTGCAAGAAAAGACACTTAGTTTTTCAATGAGAGGACACCCCTTCCCTTAAACCCCTCCCCAGGCTGGCGATCACAAAACATGTTGCACAACCTACCCCCTCCTTGAGTTTGGCTACAGCTCTGGTCGTAAGGTCTCTAATCTTGGTCTTGAATCAGACGTATGTTTCCTATTAGAGTTTAGTTATAGAAGTGACGAGTATATGCAAATGATGAACGCACAGTTCATGTTATTTCTGGCTGACTCTCAAGCTCAAGGGACAAGAATCGACTGAAGTCATTTTCGCAAACGGCTAGACTCGAACGTCATTAAGTAGCGTAAAGACTGGTTGCCATAACTCGAGTCTTGATAGATAAAACGTAAAGATTCGATTAGACTCGAGTCTGCTTACTTTTAGGCATGTCTTGTGACTGGTCCCGTTACTAGTCTTTCACAGCTATCTTACAAGTACTGTTAAAATTTTACCCCTTCACATAATCAGAGCAACAACTTGACTAGACCTTTAAAATCATAAGAATCGTTGTCCCGTTACCATTAACCAAATGGTCTTAATAGAGTTTAAGTAATTGTTCAGTGGTTAAAAGCTTTTTTGTAGGATTTATTCGTTAAAAGACTTATTCTTTTCCTTTTTCCAGTTTCCATTCACCACAGGATAACATTTCAACCCAAAGGAATTTTGAATGGGCTTTATTGAACCTAACGGTCTAGCAAAGTAATATCCCATAAAGAGTTTAAGTAATTGTTCACCTCTAGCTGTAGATCCCCACTGCAGCATAGTCTAATATCTAAATACTATTTCTTTACGTAAATTTTATGCGATTTCTTTACGTAAATTTTATGCCTATTAGAGAACGTCTCATACTCAACATTCTAATAGTCTTACTACCCTCGTACTGCTCTGCGGTGTCTTCGACGTCATGTGGCCTCTTTAAAAAATTTCTTAGTTTTGTCTATGGGTGTACATATCAGGTGAGGTAATCTCGAAATACAGTTAAATGACACGAACATCTTACACAAAATTTCTTTCCAGGCATCCTTGCTTTTGCAACTGTCTTCGGCCATTTGGTTGGTATCATGCCCACTCATTCAATGGAGTGGTTGGCTAGGAAAAACAGTGCATGTTCAGAGCAGTCAGTAGAGCATGAGTTTATGGTTTGCACACAAATTTTGCTTTCTCGTACTGTTCACACTGTTGCAATCTACCTGAATCAATTTATCGTATTGAAACAACTGGCTGGTACTGCGCAGAACTCATCACTGATAACGGAGTAGCAACCCTTTATGACCTCTGGAATCAAACCAACGTGGATATCAATACGTCAACTCTAAATGCATCCCGCGTAGCCTTGTTACGTTTGTTAATTTTATGTTCCTAACTCAAAAAGTTAGGTGTCATTTTTCTCAAGTTCATCTTCTGCGGCCATTTTGAATTTCAAATTGTAATGTACTTGTTTTTAATTTATCAGTAATTCATACTCCTGTGAGATGTTTCGGACTATTTGGCCAACTTTGTCAAACATTTCTGATGATGATGAGGAGCCTAAGGAGATCATATGATACTGATTCAGATTTCTTAATCGTAATTTAATCTTATTATCTTAGATTTAAAATTAAGGTTTTTATGTTTTATGTCACTACTGTAATTGCAAACTTGACTTTTGATTTTTTAATGTTTACTTGGCATTTCTGGTTGAATCTGTGAACTGTCTATCAGACCATTTTGACTTTAATCTCATTATTTTAAAATCAAGTTCATTAATTAATTTTACTCTTAATTTGTATCTAGTGATTCTTCAATTTACAAATGTTCCTTTGAATGTGGTTATTTTTAAGTGTGGTTTCATCAATTTAATTTGAAATGGATTTTTTTTTTCACTTTTAATGCCAAAATTTTACTTTAAATTCTATCCCTTTTTCTTTTGAGTCAAAATCTGGACTCTTTTCATGTAACTCTAGATTCATTTAATTTAACAGTCATTGCGTTCATTAACTCAACGTAACATCCTCCTAATTAAGCGTAGAAAGTCAAGATTTTTAACCTTGAGGATTGTTTTTACATTTTGCAACAATTATATTATGTTATACAGTCCCGAATTTGACTTTTGATTTCATGATTATGACTCATACTAAAGTGACCGTAACATGTCCATTCTCAAACCTTTAAATTTAAAATATAACTTTCAATGTAATTATTGAACTAGCAGCATCATAGTTTGGACTTTCAAACCTAATTTTCTTAATTTTCCTTAATTTTAATTAATTTGACCTAACCTAAAAGACTGGACTTGTAATTTGATTACATTTATTTTGCTTTCGTTATTTTTAAATAACATTCACAATTTTGAGGATTTATATCATTTTTTGACACTGATTTTTTTTAAGGACCTAAAATATATTTAAAATAATTTGAAAAATCAAACTATATAATTTTTCTGTTATTTTTTTTAAATTTAAATGATAGTCTTCTAATGTTTAGTTTCATTCATTTGACTTTTGACCTTTATATATTCTGACTTACAATGTCACGACTATTACTTGTAGTATTATTTTGACTGTTTACTCTACTTGGTAATAGTTAAGTGTTAAATTTTGATTTGCTGTCCCTGTATGTAATTAAAGTCTTATTCTTTTGTGTTTTAAGTCAAGATTTGAATTTCAGTCCAATAACTTTAAAATTAACACCCATCAATTTGAAAAGAAAACAATTTTCTTACTGTGCAAGTCACAAATTTAGTTTTAAATTTCACAGCTTTGACTGAAGCGTTTAATGGTAACGTTTTTCATCTCATAATTTTGACCTTTTTTTAATCAAGCTGCCAGTGTACCTATTGGGAGAATATTCAGAAAAGAGGAGTGGATGTTAATCATAAAATTGGAAGTTACACGTTTTAATGTGATATTAAAAACATTAAGAATCAACGTTTTCGGTATGACACTAAAGGTAAATTAATGAGATGAAAGTTGCAATAGCGAATTAGAAGTGCAAAGTTCAACTTTAGTGAGGATTAATGAGATTGTAGACCATACCATAATATAATCATGAAATCAAATTGACCCTTGTTACTCTTTTACGTGGAAACATTAATTACAATATCATTTTAAGCAATGCATCATGTTATGTTTTTTGAAAAATATTATGATAATAAGTAACATTTATGAGTTTGTAGTACAAATGATTACTTTAAAATGAAAATGGTCCGATTAAAAGTTGAGTTTTCAAACATTTTGTTTTAAATTATGGTATTAAATTCAGGGTAGACAAGAGGAAGTCACGTTTTAGTCACAACTGTAAAGACTTGATATTGAGATTAGATTTTATTTACATAATACCAAAGGTTAAAATAGGGGAGAACTGAGGTGACGGATTGTTCTATTTACAATAAGATTAACAAACGAAGTTGAAATTTTAAAGTGAGTTTAATGATATTTAAAGTACAAGTTATGAAATCTAAAATTTACTCAAGCCTGTGACTAAGAGGGGGAGATTACCCGGGCGGCGGTGCTCCCCTGCAAATATGCTCTACACCTCAAGTAATTATTCGCTACCTAAAAGGTTCTACCTTATATACGGGCTGAGAAATTGGTAATTTAGTAAGATATAGCAGCAAATTAACACACATTTCAGACATTATGAAGGTGTTCACGTAGTTGATGAGCTCTGTGTTCCGTTATGCGAGTTGTCAAAAGGATGGCGAAAGGAAGGTCGTTTGCATGTTTAGTGCTATAAGACTTCTGGTCTTCATAGCATAAATTTGAAATATTGAGAGAAATTGAAATTATGGAAGTTTTAGTGGGGTTAAAATGTAAGAAGTTTGTTTACATAGAAGACCTAATTTCTGTGAGAGCAAACTACTGGTTGCCGTCAGGCATTACACTCCTATTGTTCACATGAGGCTCAATAACAAAATTGGAAAATTTCTCCAGCGGGGGGATCCTTAACGACGACAAAGGCACCATGCTCCGCCCCCTCCCCTTCCCCCTCACACACACACTTGTCTCCACTCCTGATTTGACTGGGCTACATTGTTGATAATATGATAAAACATACTAAGATGATAGTATGGTCGTATTCGAAGAAAAAACCAACTTTTGGACGAATTCATTCTAACGTAAAAGTCATCTTGCAGTTGTAAAGCATTCACCTCAAACGAACAGCAAGTAGTCTATTGACTTCAAAAAGTAAGTTTATTATTTAAGCAATTAATGTCGCCACATGTTTTCTTTTGTTACATTTTGTTGCAGCTACTTTTGCGGTGCTGTCTGAGGTCTCCTCTCTGAGACATATGTCCCTCCACGGTACACTAATTAACTCAGGGAATAGTTTTACTTGTAGTCAGTGAGAAACCCCAGGACCTTCCCTACAGGTAGTACAACACAAATTATTTCCCCTGGCCATTGACTTAGACACTAGATTGAAAACGTTCGCCTACCCCTAGATCCTTGTAGGAGTTTTAAACACGGACACGGACACGGACTTCTAATGAAGGTTTACAAGTTGGATTCCTATGCACTTCTAAATCATGTAACATGTCCGCTGAATTTTGAGCTGCAAGGGATTGAATGACGGGTGCATGTTTTCAGCCCTTATCACTTTTCAAAGACTGCATATCACAGAGCAGTGTAATACAACCAGAAATGATCATAGTAAAATGGTCTGTTTGCCATGACGTTTGCACGTTTGTATTCAACTCATTTACTACAAATCCACACCATAACTCAATGATTGTCTATATGCATCTGAGTCAAAAACGAACTCCTCATAACCGTGTGTTCGGTCTAGTGGTAGAGGCCCAGGTTCGATTCCCAGGTCAAGTCATACCAAAGACTTTACAAATGGAACGTACTGCCGTTGTGTGTGATGCTCCGCATAAGCAATGGAGTAAGGGGAAATAATCCAGTGCACCACAACTGGAAAAACGGCAGTGGGCGCCGCTAGATAAAACCAAGAGGATATAAGCTGGGGGGGGGGGGGTAAAACCTCATCCTACTAACTAACAGACGTCTTAAGGTGTTAAATTTGTAGGGTAGTAAATTCTGCAAAACTTATCTTCCCGTCCATAATGTATATGGAATGCCATTTATGGAAAATTCTCTCGGTTCACGTAGCTGGTGTGTTAGTGTAATTTGATGTTGTGCATTTACAGAGTCCGACAGAACAAGTCATTTCTAGATAGGCGTTATAAAGTAAACATTTCCTGCAAACTGTATGCCATATTTTAACGTCCTTCCTCTGAAACCCGTATCTCCAGAAGCCGGATACTTTGAGTAAACACTTCATATCAGGCCAGGCCCCCTGCTCCTTGGCTTGGCCCCCTGCTCTGCAGGTATGATAGTCAGGCCCCTGTGAAAAAGCACACTTTCAAATTTTTATATTTTCCTCAGCACATAAAATGACAAAAGTTGCCCTTAGATTCCTAATCCCTACTGGTTATGGCGTAGTGGATCAGAAC
>WURT03656753.1:0-18569 GCA_009936505.3 Holothuria glaberrima
AGCATCTATTGGTAAGCTGCAATACCCTCCAAAAATCAATGTGCTATGGAATACCTTGCCTCAGGTTTGCATTGTATGATTTAAGTCTCAGGTTTGCGATTTATAATTTAAGCCCCCACCCTCAAACATATGACAAACACCTCTATCTGGCCTGCCACAAGCCTGGGCTTAACACTGACTCAAGAGAGTGAAGGCTGACCTAGGCCAATATCTAATGGAGGAAATGTGCCAACATTTTTGGTTGAGGTAAACTGTGTACAGGCCCTCAGCCAAGGGGCCAAGGGGTGGACTTGGCCCCCGAGAAATATTTTGCACACTAGAAAGTTTCAAGTTGCCACTGATTTAATACAATTTCACAAATTTGTCCACCTAAAAATTTGTTTGCCCCCTGGAATCCATTTTGCCCGCCTCCAGTAACTTGTCTGTTTACCTTCCTGACTTTGTGTTACTCCATGCATTCATATTAAAGAAGCAGTTGTACACTCTTCAAAGTTCCATGTAAAAATATATGAAAGGGAAATGCAGGTGTATTCTTTTTTGCATTATTTTTTCTCCTTACTGTTCATTGAAATTTTCTTTTGTTTTGTTAAACAATCTCTTGAGTCATGCAAATAAAACTTACTTGCAAGCTGCAACAGTTTGTAACCAGCCATGTCTTAGTTCCCATGACCTCACCTGTGATAATCGTTGCCAATGTGACCTCTCTGTCTTACAGTTAATATTAACAATGTTCAATAACATATGACATGTATTAATGCCTTGTAACTTGTCACTTTTGCTTGGTGGCTGCTCGTTGTTTTTGCAGTTTCATGCCTTCAGGATCACTCATCTTACGTGAATTTAAAATATCCAGAGTTGTAATCAAGTCATGACTTGAGTCACAACTTGCAAAATTGCCTGACTTCCTCCATTGAAATTACACAGTGACTCGAATCTTGACTTGACTCAAGTGGCTAAAATGAGTGTAGTTGATTTGACTTGCTACAAAAAAGAGTGACTTGGTTACAACTCTGAAAATATCTGGGGTTTCTTATCATTTGAGGGGTAATTAAACCACAAAAATTACAGTCAAAATATCAGAGCTCAACAAGCACAATAAAATTAAAAACATCAAATTTCAGTCTTCAGTAAATTGTATATTAAGACTTTCCACAGTTGTCTGAATCATGAAATATATTGTATACATCAAATCATCACTAGTATTACATAATTCAAACTCGTTACTACAATCAAGGACTTTTTTAAGTGCATATTTCTTTCAAAATAATATAGACAAAACTCCAGATACATAGCCTACTATACTGTTTAAAACATTGATGGTTAGAAGCATCCCTTTCCCAGACTTTTTTTTGCACAGCGCCCTTGTTAAAGATTTTTTATACTTCTTGATCCTTTTTCAAATACATTAACTAAGCCCCTCTCCTGTAATAATTGGTATAGTTCTTGTTTCAAATTGCTCCATCTGTATCACTGCTTTACTGCGAGAAGTGTATCACCATCTTTCACTGTTAAAATCACTCAGTCTGCTATAGTAGCATCATTAAATGCACCAACTGCTTTTACTAATGTTCAAGATGATTCTAAAGTACAGTCTCCTTTCAGAATATGCATTATGCAATAAAAGTTTTTACAAGCTCATAAATTCCATCAAGTACCGCTACATTTGTCCCCGCAAAATTGGAATCAATGTAAGATTTTTCAATAAAAACATTCAGCACCGAACTTATTCTACCACTTAGGTGTAAAATGTTGATCTGCTGTGGGTGCCTGATATTTCTGCCAAGGAAAATTGGTCCAGTTGTACTACTGTAATGTGACATTCAATTTAGACTTAAAGGATATATGCCACTGAAATAAGAAATGTGAAAGAAACACAGCACCATGGTACATACAGTAGCATTACGGTAACCTACACACAACAGTATTTGTTGCTGTGAGCATTATTTTCTCAAAAAAGCACTACAGTAAGAATTGATTGTGCATTTAATCTTGACTCCTTTTGGCATTCCTGATGCTCGACCTTCACTTCATTTATGAGTCAGCAGAACTACTTTTCTTAACTTTACAAGAGTAACCACAGGAAAGTAGAAAATCATTGTCTTCATCCTGGAACACAAAGCCACTCTACTAAAAGTTTTCCAGGCCAGAATTTAGCAGCTCACCACTATCAGCAGCTACAGTAACTGTTCCATATACTTGTCAAATTAGCAGTTTAAACAAGTCACTCAATTTTGTTGTGGAGTCATTTACTACTTTTAATGAGACTCAAGTCGAGTCAGCGACTCTCCCCATTGTATTATTTCTATGAGAAAAAATTATGAAACAATTGCTCAAGTCATTTCCCTTTTGAAAATTTGTGACTCCAGTTATGACTCAATATAACACTGCAAATTAGACATAATCACAAGGTACTGATGTCAATCTTGCCAGGAATTCTCCAGGCTCTATGCCTAAATAATGTGGAGCCCAGCCTAGGAGGTTGGCAAAGCTGTGATTGACAAATGCAACATTTTTTTTGAATCTGCAGTAAGGTAGCTTTTCACAGGACTTTGATCAAATGGAGGACTGTCTTGAACCATTGTAACAAGCAGTTTGTACTGTTTAGACAGCCCATTGTTACAACTTGTCTTGTCTTGTCTCTGAATAAAAAGCTAGCACTTCTGCACTTTTTGTGGTGGTTGTGTCTCCCTTAGGCCTACTTAGTTTTTGACTTCTCAACTGTTGGCTGTAGGCTATAGTGATATGACCTAACAAGGCCACATTCAAATCCCATGCATCGAGCCAACCAACAACGTGCGTCTGTAGCCGCTGTCACAATCAGTGCGTCAAATTTCGATGCAGAACGCGCACCGTAGTCTCTCTTGCATATGCGTGTGAACCTGTTACATGTTTCAAGAACGCACACTCAAGAAAATGCAGCCTCAAATTTAACGCGCAAACTGCCTACACTGAACCTGTACATATAGCTCTGTACAAAAATTGCAAACAGCGCCCGCTGGCCTTATTTGGCTATGTTCGTTACAATCTTAGGCTTAAGCTGAAAACTCTGAACTTGTTGTATGCAAACTCGTTGTACAGATATCTCTCGGTAGAAAAACTGGTAAAGATTTACAGCTCGAAAAGAAGATCAGGTCTGCCAAAATATTTGCAGGTACAAACACATTCACATTCTTTTTCTTTCTTTTGCAAAAAGTGAAAAAAAATTCTTAGAGTGGCCTTGTTAGTTTGTGCCATCATATACTCTATCATCTATGTCTCTCATAGTCTTTTTGGACTACAGACTGCCGACTTACCTTCGGTTTACCTGCTTGCTTAAATGGTCCTTTCTGAACTCTTCGAAAAAAAAGAACAGTCCCTCTCTTTTGCCCTGCTCTGCGTCTCCGACGAACGCTGGCTCTTTCTATCGTAAGACTGAGTAAACTAACACTGTAGTTTACTCTGGGCTAGGCCTAACGTTACTAGGCCCAATACTGTGTCTATTATTTAGGCTACACTGTACACAGACAGTTCCTTGCAGGAGTATCGCAAATTTTGCGAAAGAATTTGAACGGCTTCCTTGATATTTTACGAAGGTGATCACTTACTTATTGATAAAACTGAACCTGCTGGAAATCGTTCAAACTTTAATTTAATTGAAATTTTCCGATCTCTGAAGAAATGCCCCGAATAAAAACTTTTCGCTCGGATTTCTTGATTACGTTGGCGGTCCTACTACCGAATGCCCGATATCGCCCGTCGGTACAATGAATGCCTAAATGTGTGAATGATAGCCCGTGTTGTGTTGTTGAAATTGATCGCGAGTCGTGTGAATGCATGCCCCAAGCAAGTCACTGGATGCACTAACGGGTGAAAAGCACATAGTGTTGGTTCATTTAGAAGAAAACGGATCAAAAATGGAAAGGTTATTGTATTGTCAGTGACCTAATAACATTAAATGCCTTTTTTCCGTTTTAATACTTATATAAACTTTTTAACCACTATAGCTACGATGGATGGAATCTGAACAACACAAAAAGTTATGAACATTTTTGTCCGAACATGTTTTACCTATTAACTATTTGGATACCGTGTAAACAGCCTTGCAAGCCTATTAAGGGCAGCACCGAGTTCTAAATATTCCGGGGGTGGGGCATAACCCGATTTTTAAATAATTTACTGCGTGAAAATCAAAGTCAACGGGCTGTTTTCAAACCGTGGGGAGACACTGTTTCGGCTTGTCCCCCTCCCCCGGATCGCCGCCCATGCTAAACTGTACTTTACTTTACCATGCAGTAGGTAATAGACTTCAGTATGCCTATCGCACTGCACATGAGGGACTCTCAAGTTTTCTGAGCTGTGGGTCATATATCAGCCATGACACTGTTCAAAGCCAAGTTGTCTCTGACTGTTCTCGAGTTTTGGGGCTCCAAGGTCTTCCTCTGTGGCTGAATTTTCTTCCAAACTTCAAAGGCAATTCCCATTGTCACCCCAGCCAGTTGCAATTCTATAAAGCAAAACTATAAGCAACTTGCGCCCCTTCTCATGACTATGTAAACTTCCTCTTTGTGCAGACACAGTACTTTATGATTGCCCAGATGTCCTGGTGGGCATACAATGCTATAATGTGTAATCCAAACACTCTCAGGCTCTTTGCACTGCGGGGAATGTGAGCTCCTCGACATCTTTTGAATTTGTCAATCAAAGAGCAGCCACCAACTGAGAATTTTGATGCCCCCACACTAAAAATATACTTTGGATCACAAGTGTTTGTCTTTAAGTTGTAAATAAAAGAGAGTGACGTTATACAACATGCATGTTTTGAATATTGTTCCTCAGTACTGTTTTGGTGAAAAAGAACTTTCTCTCTCACCATATTTACCCTACAAAGTACTAAGTTAGCCTACATGTCTTCGCTGGTCCCAGCTCTGAAGTGTCATCATAATAAAACATCAAAATAAAACCTTTCCTAATCGGGCAATCAATTCACAGGTTGGGCATTCATTCAAAGGTCGGGCAATCAATAACACACCATGGGCAATCATTCACACAGGTCGGGCATTCATTATACCGACGGGCCAATCGGTCAATCAATGGGATAGTTCAAACGATCGGGGACAAAATATTTTTTCAGTCCATATATTTGTTACCACCGTATTACGCTTACGGAGCAATAACATTGACGCGGTCAAATATTTTTGCACACGATATTCGCGTTTACATGACAGAATATTTTGACAGTCTTTATTCGCTTTGATACGGCCGAATAAGAGGTAACTCAACCAAAACAAGTCACCCAGACCAAATACTTTGGCAGTCTGGCAGTCTGTATTCTCATTACTTAGGCCAAATATTTTAACACCCTATATTCACGTTCACACTTCCAAATATCTGGTCACTCCATATTCGCTTATGTACGACCAAATATAAAGCTAGATCGAATAAATATTGACACCACGGCATAGATTTTTACACGATATATGGTTCAACACTACGATATAACTTTTTACGGCCGTATAAATGTAAACCATCAAATCATTTGGGTACACCAATATAAATTGGTGTGAAGTGCGTGCCATACCAAGAAGTATAAATTCTGTCTTTTCGTCGTTTAACTTAAGGAAATTCCTCTGCATCCACATGTGAATTTCTTCCCAACACAATTTTAGGGTATGTATAGATGATTCGCAGCAGGTCCGAGTGTGTCTAAAAGAGATATATAGTTGAGTGTCATCGGCATAAACATGGTATTGTAAATTGTATTTCCTTATTGAATTGCGGACTTTGTAAGTATAAATAGTAGACCACTGAGGACCAGGAACTGAGCCTTGTGTTACGGAATACTCCAAAATAACAAGTTCAGAGGTTGCCTCTCGGATACAAACATATTGTGGTCTTTGTGACAGGTATGATCTACACC
This sequence comes from Holothuria glaberrima, assembly GCA_009936505.3. Lineage (NCBI taxonomy): Eukaryota > Metazoa > Echinodermata > Holothuroidea > Aspidochirotida > Holothuriidae > Holothuria > Holothuria glaberrima. Next base: position 5,897 of record WURT03656753.1, read on the forward strand.
AATCAAGAGCTTTCCCCTGTATGCCAAATTGATGTTTGAGACGAAATAGAAGGATATTGTGGTCCACAGTACAAAAGTCCAACAGAAACGGAGCTGTAATATAGTCTTTGTCCAAAGATGAGAGAATGGCTTTATTAACGTAAGTGAATGCAGGCTCTGTCCCTTGAAATGGCTTGCATGCCGACTGAAAGTTACCAGCTAACTGGTTGGCAGTTATGTGGTCATTAATCCGAGAAGACAGCCCTTTCGATAGTTTTCCCAAGAAAATTTAGATTGGCACATGGCGATAATTTTTCAAATTTTCTCTATCAAGGCTAACCTTTTTTAAGAGTGGACGTACATGTGCAACCTTTTTACTTTCTGGGAAGTATCCGGTTGATAAGGACATATTAACGATATGCTTCATATGGGGAACAAATACATCAACATTCTCCTTGATTAAGGACGTCCGGATTGGATCAATATCACATCATTTTGGAGGACACTTCATTATAATTTTTTTTAACCTCACTCTCAGATGCAGGTATAAAAGATGAAAGAATGCATGGTGCACTGGATTCAATAGGTAATAGTTGTGAGCATGATTTAAAGGAGTTTCTGATACCTTCAATATTCTGTACGAAAAAAAAAATTGAAAAACTGTCAGCTAGCAATCGATCGGAATTAGATGAAGGAAGGACTGGTTCTTTGGATTTATTTTGGATTTTATTAACAATATGAAAAACTTTCCTCTGATCACCGCAGCTGTCACTAATTTGGGATGAATAGAAATACTTCTTAGCATTCGTGACTAAGGTAGTAACAATGTCACGTTTTTTGCAATACTCTTGTCTGTGTTTGGAGTTTTCCGTTATCTCTTCATTTCCGTTCTATTCGACAATGAACTTCCCTAGCAGCACGAATACCATCATTAAGCCAGGGAGATTCAAGGACGATTTTAATATGACGAGTTTTCTTTGGGGCATGGTTGTCCATACGTACGTATTGGCATAGGACTTTAGGTCGTGTGTCACAGTTTTAGCAGCACTCACCTGCTGTATGATATCAAACTTAAAACTTTGATGATCAATGTTTTTAGATGTCGTGATGATCTTGACAGAGTTGTTGAGATTGGCTTTTCAAGACAGATTTTTGCCATGATGGCAAAATGATCAGATAAGCTAGGGTGAATACAGATATCTTGTATTAGAAATTTTGCGATCTGGCGAGTGATAAGTAGGTCACGACAATGGCCATAACGATGTGTAGATCCAGCAGGTCCATAAATTTATTGGCATTAGCATTTCGAACATATCCATGTGGATGTTAAAATCTCCCGAGAAGATAATGGATGCAATAGGTAGTCTGCAACTAGATTCTCAAGTTCCTCAAGAAAAGTTTAAAACGTTATGCTCCGTCCGGAATTATCCTTTCAGGTCGGTGGATATTGACCAGGAAACAGATTTCGTGTTATGTGAAATCTCAGCATGAATTGATTCAAACGTTTTGTAGTTACTGTGGGCATGATAATCTAAGATTTTTACTTTTAAACTGAATTTATAAAGGATAGCGACCCCTCCGCCAGGCTTTTGGGGCCTGGGTGTATGATGAAAACTATACCCATCCGGAGAAAATTTACAGGTTGTGGCACTAATGTCGGGCTTAAGCAACGTCTCAGAGATAGCAACGAGGTCCAAGAAATTTCTCTCAACGAAATCAACAAGTTCGTTCTTTTTGTTCTTAATTGATCGAACATTTAGGACTGTCAATTTGAAATTAGATTTACATTCTACCCAATTCAATTTACATTTGCCGGCGTCCTGTGAGTTAAAATGTGACTTATTTCTCTGATTAAATACAAGTCGATCATCTAAATTAAGTAGCGGAATTTTGTTTCGAATTTGAGCAGCAGCTCGCTTCCCTCTAAACCGAAAAATCTCGAGTTCCTTAAGAACATGAATAATATAAGAGTTCAGCTGTGCTGACTCGAACAATTACGACGGTATCGTCGCAGCTCGTTGGTAGTATAGCCGTCGGATGAGAAGATAAAAAGAGATTATCTTTAGCAGGCATTGTCAGAGAACAATCCAAATAATTCAAAAGAAAATCAATCAGAACTGTAACACCGGCCAGGATAAGCACTTTGATGGCAATTAAGGCAGTGTTGGGGCCTGGCTCAGTTAAAATGCATGATAAACAAAATAGGTAAGAGAACATATGTCCAGATGAAATACAGAAAAAAAATATAATAGCTCCAACAATCGAGAAAAACAATAACAGATGAATGGTGAAAGTAAATACAAAACACACAGGTGATCGATGACTACCCAACCAACAATTTCTTGTTCAGGAAATCAACAAAAGTACAGCAGAAAAGAGAAAATATCGGTAAGAGGAAAAAGCAGTGTGGCAGCAGCTACACAGGGACTTAATATAAGTGTAATTAAGTATAATTAATAATTAGTTGTGGAGTTTTAGATGTCTTCAATTTTGAATTCTAGAGACAGGCACAAATTCCAAAAAGAAAGTGCCTCCCGTTTATTTCCATACACAACAATCTTTCTATGATCCAAGCCTCACCCCAAGATGCTTCACCTTGTTGTTATTTATTTTACTAGGAAAAGGTACACGAGTCTTTGACCTCGTCCCCAATTTGTCTTCCATTATGGTAAAATCCCCCCCCCCCCCCAAAAACAGTTGATTAGTTAAGAGAAAATCCAGATACTATCCAAATGTAGCACCAGAGATGTTTTGCAATCCTCTTTTCAAATATTCCTGTCTCTACTCTCAATCGTGTTCAAAGACTGCCATTAAAATTCCATTGTGGAGCATATATGCCCACTGTGGTTATGGGACAATTCCTACAAAACTATGATAGGTTAAGGAACATTCATCAATACCTTATTTTCACAGTGTATTGAAATACCCTGTCCTGCTAGAACCAGTGCTCAGAGTGAAACATGTTTCCAAGTAAAATGTGTACTCTTAAAACACCGGGAAAAAATTTAGCCAAGATTGGTGTCCTATTTACACCAACACAATTCTGGTTAAATTTCCCATGAAATCCTGGTTTAACTAACGCAAATTCTGGTTAAAGTAACTAGGATTTGTGTTAGTTTAACCAGGATTTCATAGACAATTTAATCATGTTTGTGTTGGTAAAGAAAGAACACCGATCCTAGTTGAATTTCACGCCGGTGTGTTTAGAGTGTGTACCCTTGAGAGGGTTGTAAATTGCACATTGCCTAGAAATAGACAAAATATTGTGATTATTTCAATAAATAAAACGTCACTTCAGTACACTCTTCCTAGCAAACTCCTTCCCAATTTTATGTGAATCTTGCAATCACTCATTCTATTCAACTCTGAAATTATGAACTGAACGTAGACACACTGTTATGCGATACTGAGTGTTCAAGTTCTACCGGAACACAAAATAGAAGGAAAAGAAAGAGATTATTGCACAATTGATAGAATGATAAAGGAAAAGACAAGTGCAATGCCAGTTTTAAACTTTATTTTCAAGTTTGTCTCAAGCAAAAACTCTTAAATCTTAATATGACGAATGTAAAGCGCGTGTTCAATGGATCTAGACCAGATGCATGTATTGTTATATCTCTATTTTCCAACACCTATATGTTGCCTGACCTCTATTTTAACTCTATACATGCAGTTTATGGCTTAGGGTAACGTTTTTATTTCACATAAATATTGAGTTACGGGTCTTCTGAGGCATCATTACCCCTGTGCATGACCTTAGCTTTATCACTAAGCAGAACTTCTATACCCCAAGTTATGATGTGTCTGAACATAGAGATGTCAGAAACCTCAGCAGTCGTTCTTTACTCATGCTTCACTATCAGTCTTTTATGATTGTTGTTGCATATAAGAGAAGACAGCGTTCTCATTTTCAAATTGTATCTGATCTCGGCTATCATACCTCGTAGCCACACTTGCAAACTGACATTTGTTTGTGTGAACCATATGATGGTAAAGCCACTTGGTAACAATCTTAAAAATGTCTACAAAACTGCATTGTTACATTTTAACCTAACTATAAAAATTGGACGGCATTGACCACTACCTAATAATAAGCAACCCATTTTTTAAATCTTAATCAGGACTATGAAAAGGTTGTGCAAAAACATGGACATACTATCAGTTATAGAATAGTACCATTTTGAGAGACCTCGACTTCAATTTTTCATACAGTATACCACACCAATAGAAATCATTTCTTGCACTCCAGCAAAGGTTATGCCATGTTTGATTACTGCTTGTCAATGATATTCTGACTCAAAAAGGGTAAGTACTCACTGGGTGCTGGATGGCGTTGTGATATGTTCTGGTTTCAGGGAATACACGCTTAACTTCGATGGACTTTCTGTTGGGCCGAATTACATCATATCGTAAATTAGAGGTCATACCACTAGCAAAGATTATGGAAAAACTTGCATAATATACATTTACTATATACTTTATTTAAACCAATGTATTTCACACTAGGGCTCCAGGCATGATTTGTTGTATCCCCGTTCATGAACGAAGCCAAAGTACATGATAAAAACCTTTGCACAATCTTGTGGAAAATAAGGCTCAGTGTCTTCATTTTAGACTCAGAAGCTACCTGCTTACAATGGTTGCATTCTTGCTCATTAAATGGATGGTAAAATGTAAACTTCATGTACACAATGTGCTACAGGTGAGTATCCAAGGTCAAATGGTTTGAAATAATAAATATGGCATGAAGGAAATATTCCTTCATTAATCTGAAAAAAAAATCAGATACTACTATCACTACAAAGGCAAGTAAGGCCTTACTTTCTGCAAAGATCTAAGCACTTGTGTGATCACCCTAGCCTGCTTTCACCGAAAACTACTTTGAATTCATTTATCATAAGAATACTCATTTTACCATTTTTAAAAAGGGATTTCAACTGTGCAAGAAGTTCCTCTTTGCTAGACGTCGGTGTTTTGGCAATGTTTCATGGTAGATCTCTTGGCTGGGGTTGCCTTGCCACAACTCCATACAACTTCAAACCCACAGAATCCATTAAGATGCTGTACACAGATTCATACTACAAAGGTTCATACATGGGTTTAGCTACCAACTTCTTTGAAGCTTTAGAAAACACTACATTATAGCGCCTCTGACCAAGCGTATCTATCTCCTAAGCCGTCCAATCGCCCAGTGTTAAACTTTGCATTATGGTCTATCAAAGCCAACAGAGTTTTAGCCTGCATTCCAGGAAAGTCATCTTCTTTGCGTTTGAGGCAATACATTTGGAGAGCACCATCAAAAACTTCAGACTTCAACTGTAAAAGGATCTGTTCAGGAAGCGGATGCTCTTCAGTAATTTCTTGCCCATAACCATAACAATGTATGTTAGAGAGTCAGGCTCCAACCAAGCTGGTTTGATCTCCTCGTTCACCTCAATAATGCCATGCCACAACTATGGATATTACAAAAGTGGTACACTACTTAGGTGAACTTCTCAACTAACAGTTCTGGGCGGGTCACCTCCACATGTATGGGCTGCCCACCACAGGTGATTCGAAACAGCCTGTATCCAGTGTGAGGGATCCTCACATCCCTTGGCGTTGCTCTTTGCAAGCAGCTCCTTCTTGAGTGACTTTACCAGATGCCATACATCAAACTGGTGGTCGATCTCAGGTTGGCTTTTCTTTACAATCTCCGGTTGGTCTTTCTTCAAAGCTGCTCTGATACCACAGTGTCCAGCAGTAGGTATCAGGTCAATAGTAATACCCTTTGCCGTTAACTCGTGCAAACAACGCTCAAAACCTACCCTTTTCATTGCCATAGAGGTACTGACTTTAGTGATCTAAACGGATTATGACACTAAAATTTCGTAGGAGCTCACGTCCATCAAGGAGTAGGTGCAGTAATTAGCATTACATCCTGGTGAATCACAATTTCCGTCACCCGATAGTTTTACAGGTGCACTTTTAGTCTCTTTCAGCAATGCCTCCCGCTGAATAAGAAAGTGATGGTATATGACTGGATTAAGAATTTTCCTCTCAATATTGAAATAAGTAGACTAACCAATGTAATTTAAATCATAAAAATCCGTAGTAAGATATCTGACTTGATGTGTTGCCACTGAACAAAATGGTAGCACTGACCAGCAGCTTTCCAGATGTGACACCCTTCACCATGGGTTGTAAATCCCAATTCATTACCCCATATTCCTGAGTACAAAATACCCTTACAAGAAGGAAATGCCCATCTTGTCCACCTTGTCAACATCCCGTTCCCCGCTTACAAGTTTTCCACTGTATAAACTGTGAAAAAGTCGGTGCAGTAACTCTTCGTATACTATGACTTTGTTTGCTCGCCCATCACTGGGTCGTATGAGATGTCACTCGGATGGGACTCCGCAGGTAGTGAACTTAGAGAAACAGTCTTTGTAGGGACGACTCAGTATCTGTCACCTCCTCATTATCTTTACTTTGGGCAGGTGGTTGTGTTAGAGGAAGGACAAAAACATGTGTTATATTCATCTATAAAATAATGTCAATAAAACAATCGCAAATCAACAACAGTCACAAAAAAAAAACAACAACAGCAACAATAACAAAAACAACAAAAACAACAACAACAACAAAATACTTATATGAGGCATTGACATGGAAATCGACTAATAAGCAGATTCTTTTAATTAGCGGGTAAGCTACAATGATTTCATGACTTTCTCTTAAAGAAACAATTATTTTGAACTAAAAAAGGATATTTATAAGCACTTCTTGTATTATTACTCACGGGGGGGGGGCTGTTCAAACTGGTGGGGAAGGGAATGGAATCCACGTTGTTTTGTACTACTGTTCGGAGAAAGGGCTCTATGGTGAGGGGTTGTCCTCCCTTAGAACTCTCACGGTTGGGAATTTGCGAATAGTGTAGGCTTCTTCAATGCAATTTTTTGCATTATATGGAGACACATTTTAAGAAAAACAAATGCATAATTTTGGCCCCCATACCGCTTTGTACGCCTGTATTATTACTCATATATGCCTGACGTATCTACGTCTAACAATACACTGCGGCATGTTTGCAAAAAGTCATAACGCATTAGATCTTTTTAGAATATGCTTTTTTGAAATGATCCGTCTCATTACAACTGGCTTTAACCACGTCTATTAGAACACTATATGAATATTCAAGGTCACGCAGATGTATGTACTGAGAACTGTACTGTACATTTCAGGGGCGTAGGCTGTAGGGTCGCACCTCCCCGCACCAGTCGGAGTTCCACTCAAAATGAGACAAAAAGCTTCTCAAAAAGATTAGGCGAAAAAAGAAGCTCAGCAAGACCACTGTGTAACTCCCTGACCGCCATCCCCACACAACAAAATAGTTTTGTGCCTACAAGAGAATGCATACCGGTCAGCAACTATAATTTATCTTTTAGCTTTCGTATACGCAACGACACGAATGGGTTATTTTTAATGCTGGGAGTTAACAGGCAGTAATGCATAAGAGGAATATCGCCACATAGCATTGGGCGTTTTATTAAGGATTATGCACCCTTCAGCTGCGACGTTTCTGCAATTTTTTCTTATACTTTAAATGTCGATATGAACATATAAAAGTAAGGTAAGTTGGTACACCATTTGACGTCACATGCAGCGGCGAACTCAAGATTTTGGACTGGGGGGGGGGCTGAGAATGTTGGGAAGACTATCTAAAAGTAGCGCCACTATTAGTTGGAGTGTGCCAGAAAAATTTTGGGGATAAAAATAACCCCTAGATCGCCCTTCCCAGGTTCCGCAAGTATACCTCGAAATGGTATTGTCAGTATTTTCTTGGGCTATAACTTACAGTCCCACTGCCAAATTTGGCAATGGGAGTTTTATGACGGGAAATGTTTTCCCGCGGAATGCATGGACAATACATAGACTAATATTAATGATAGATATTTGGAGGCTCTTTTAAGTTTTTCTCTATGCAAAAGTCTGATCAAATTTGTACACTTTCTGATTGCTAGTTTGTTCCTTTCTCGAACCAGACATGAGATGGGTAGGAACTTCTCTAAATTGAGGACGAAAACAACCATACTATCCATAAGTGGCGACGGCACGTTTTTTTTGGGGGGGGGGTGTATTCGATGGAGTGTTGCATCTCTTGAAATCTCTTTTAAATTACAAATGGTTCTCAAACTATCAAAATGTTTGATAATCCTTCGCAAACTTTTAAAATTTTCGCACGCTCCGCGCGCTATAAAACTTTAATGTTGTACTTACTGTAAATACCTTCTGATATATAGCAATTTTCGGAGAAGCACAGCAGAAAAAACTGAAAGCTGTTTACGAATTACCGGGTAAAGAATTGGCTTTTTAGGTGGCATATAGGTTTGTTGGGCAGTTGAAAGTGTCTCGATTCAGAGCCTGAATGTAGGTTTTGTCACTGGAAATATTATTTGATGAAAAATTTCGGCGCACTCCGCGCCCATTCGTCACACCTTGCACTCCGTCTCATGACAGTTTTTAAGGTGAAAGGGTGTTTTCAGGAGGTTTGTTGGCAACGTATCGTTATTTAAGACATCACTCTTTCTTTCAAATAACCAAAAATCAGAATTCACTAAAATATGGAAACAGCCATATATAATCAGTTCCAAAAATATCTCAAAGATGGCTCAATTTTGCATCTAAGCAACCTTAAATCAACACAATTTCTCAAAAAGGAGTGGGACATCTCCCAGGACGGCACATTTATGTAGTGACAAAGGGAGGACGCCACTTCTGTAAACCAACCCTAGGACGCATAAAAAGGTACAATGACTGAGGTGACACTGTTCCTCCGCCTATACATACGCTTCTTTGAATTGAGTTCCATCTTCTCAACTGTCGCACCCACCCAGGCTCAGACCAACCTACGCTCCTGCATTTGGTGGGCCTGCATTGCCACGGTTACTCACGATTTGCTGTGAATAGTGTGATTTTGAAGTGGATTTTATCCCCTAACACTATTCAAGAAGACAGTTGCATACTGACACTGGTAACGATAACCAGTTACACCTGTACACTTGTGTACTTCCCCGCATCCCAGGGTTTTGTCCTCGAGCGGTAAATGCAGATACATATCAAATATTCTACGTAAAATGTTCAACGATGCACTAACTGACGAAAAATGTGTCCCGAGTGTACATGCCAAGAACAAGCAAGGGCGTCTAATCTAACGGTGTGAAAATCCAAAATGCTTACCGGTGCCTCCCTGGTAAGTTATGGTAACTTTTGTGATGTACACAGCAATTATAGAGATTTTAGGTGATTGGGAGGGCTAATTGGCAATTCGATTTTCTCTGTGAGCAATGTTTTTCCCTCGGTCAAGTTTGATTGTTGTGTGGATGGTTTCTCTGAGGGTTCTCAGAATCATTTGTATTGGTTCAATCACAAATCCCTGGTTTAAACAAGGCAATTACCAGTGTGCACATTTCACATGAGAAAGGTAACAGGGAAAGTTTGACCTTAGGACGGAGGGAAAACATCTCAGATGTCACACTCCAAGCTGATACCGTTGACTATCCATTTGAATGATTCAAAAATTGTTCAGTGTTATTCCTCGGAGGAATACTCCCATATTATATCGATGGCCAGTCTCGTGGGTTAATATGGCTTAAAAATGTTTTTGTTTTTCCATTTAGCCTGCCTTCAGAATCATGTGAAAAAAAAACATAAAAAGGTACATAATTAGGATAGCTATAGCGTGGATATCATTGTTCAGTGATCGTTCACTGGCATGTACGTCGACACCTTCCGTTGTGCTGCCTTTTGCATATTCATATATCAGAATACTCCCATTGTTTTGTTCATCCAAGAGTGGAATTGAATGGAATAAAGATTGCTGTGGCAGCAGGAAGTTTCTTTTAGAACTGTTTGTTTAGATCAAGTTCAATTTTTCTTTTATCATTTGTACCATGTCTGCAAGTAGGCTAGCTTCGTGACTGGATGAAGTTGTTGATTGGGTCCAGTTCGGTTTTGGGGTTGATCGACTAAGTTACGTAGATTTAGTCCGGAGCTCAAAATAATCGGTAGGTTTTTAAGTTTCATGCTAACTTAGCGTTGTTGATGATGTACAAGATTCTCTGGAAGTCTTCATGATTGTTTTGACATGTTATGATCAATGGGTGATTACTTGATTAATTCATTTATTTACTTTTTCAACTTACAGTGAAACGCACACCCTTATCGAACAGTTCATAGGCCTATCCTATCTTATGGGCAAGGAAATAGTGTATCGCAAGTGCTGGTCATGTTTTATGTCAACGAGTGAAATAAACGAGTACTAACGAGACACTTGATTCGTGCGTGTTTTGATTGGTGTGGAATCCCCAACCGTACTCACGTAGCAATGCTGTTTGTACGCTACGTTTACTTCATGATTACTGTGAAAGGGATTCATATGGCACTTCGTGTTGCTTGCATTAGTTTAGGCCTACACGTGTACAGCAGTTGCAGTTGGACATTACAGTGCATACATTACAGTGCTGGCTGAGTCAGGAGGATCGAACGTTGTCAACTTGTCAGAGCCATGGAGCGAGTCGAAACTAGCGATCAATCTCAGCAGCAAGCTACAGATGACACTGTTGCGTCAATGAAGCAGTTGTGTTACGGCTATCAAGGCAACTTAACACGTAGGTATCACGAATTAGAGAGGCTGATGGTCAGTTATGGGAACTATCAGACTCTGAAGGAGAATGTACAGAAGGTTGAAGAAATTTTCGGGCTGTATGAAGCCAAGTATAAGCAGTTAGCTGACAGGACTGAGGGTCCAGAGCTTTTAAAGACTGCGAAGTGAATATGAAACAGCATTCAAGAATGAGAGTGAGTTGCGGAAACGGGCCGAAGAGTGGTTTGAGAGTTATGAAAAATTACAAAAGGTCTCTAAAGATGAGGACAACAAATCGGTGCATTCATTAACGTCAAACAGAAGTTCAAATTGCTCTTCCAGCTCATAGAAGTTGAAGGATGCAAGAGTGAAACATGAGTTAGCCAAGCTGAAAATGAAACAGGTGAAGGAGAAATTAGAGTTGGAACGAAAACAGAGACAGTTTGCTGAAGATTTGTTGTTGTTAGATGCAAAAAATGAATTAGAGTGCAGTGAATTGAAAACGAGTTTCTGGGCCAATGAAGTTGAAATGGAAGGTGAAATGTTAGACGAGGTACATGTAAGTAATGTTAAGCCAAAGGTCAAGGTAGAATATACCAGCCCTAGCCTTGCCGATAGAGGTAAGGAAGTCCAAGGTGGGGAAATAGAGAATAAGGTAGGGATGAATGTACAGAAACCCTCTCAGGTAATTACTTACCCACTTAACCCAAATGCTCCAGAATGGCAGAGCAGATTTGGACCTGACCCTCGGGAAAATGGGGGCGCTGACCAATCTCAGTTGGCTAATATGTTAAATTTGATAACTAGCATTCCTAAAGCCGAGTTGCAAACATTCGATGGGGAACCCACTGAATACTGGAGTTTCATTAGTAATTTTGAATTCAATATAGGGTTGAACTCGAAGTTATTTGATGACAGGACAAAGTTAACTTATTTAGTTCAGTACTGCCGAGGTGCGGCTAGGAAAAGTATTGAAGGATGTGTACTAATGAGGAGTGCTGGAGGATATAAGAAGGCAAGAGAAATATTGAGCGACCAATTTGGTCAACCTCATGTTATTGCTCAGTCATTGTTAAGAAAGGTGTTGGAAAGAAAACCTGTCAAAGCAAATGAGCCAGTAGCATTATGGGAAGTTGCTAGAGATATGCGAAGGTGCCAAGTTGTTGTAGAACAAATGCATTACTCAGCTAATCTGAATAACACTGATACACTACTGGGCATACGACAGTTGTTGCCAATACACCTGCAGTCCAAATGGGCAAAACAAGCCCAAGGGTTGATCCAGAGTGGGGTAGAATCCAGGTTTATTCACCTCACAGAGTTTGTTGAAGATTCTGCAAAGGCGGCAAACAATGTCTTTGGGAAAAACATAGGTAAATTGAATAAGCCCAGTACTGAGACCTACAAATCAAAGGGTAAGTCAGGTAACAATCTGCTGAGGAGGACTTCACACGCCATCGCTGGCAAAGAAGAAAGTACATTAAGATGTTATTGTTGTTCTCAAGGGCATTTACTTCATGTTTGTAAAGAATTTAAGGCTAAAACTCCTAAACAGAGAAAGGAGTGGATTCGCAAACAGAGGCTATGTGATAATTGTTTTAAGACAAATCATATGGCTCGTGGTTGTATGTCAGAAAATCGTTGTAAAGTAAATGGCTGTAGAAAGAAACATCACCCTCTGCTCCATGATGAAAATATTAGTGGTCAAGGGTCAAAGTCTGACAGTACAGTTCAGAGTGCTCCTAGTAAAGAGGAAGGCGTGGTTTCTGAGCCAGCAGGTAGTTGTTATGCCACGTCATCAAAAAGTAAGGAGCATCAGGTGAAGTTATGTACGGTCCCAGTCAAGGTAAGGGGGGAGTCAGGGAAATCAGTTACAACTTGGGCTCTACTGGACAATGCCGGTGATGTGACCCTGTGCAATAAACAATTGATCAAAGAGTTAGTCTTAAGAGGTAAGCAAACGAGTTTTGAGCTTTCCACTGTAAATGATGACGGGATACAACAACAAGGGTTTGAAGTGACTATGACTGTTGAGAGTTTGTCAGGAGACGAATTTGTTGAACTCCCTAA
>WURT03656764.1:0-18568 GCA_009936505.3 Holothuria glaberrima
TCTGCAATTTGCATACAGGTGAGTGAAAAGGTGAAATTAACTTTGTAAACAAGTGATAGCAGAAGCTGTCTGCTACACAGTTTCAAAGCCGATATGTAGAATGAAATAAATCCAAACTCTGACTTGTTTGCCTTTTCCAAATGTGAGGTAACATATGGATGCATTGCTACACACAGTTTTCCTACTCCGATCCAGAAATTAGAAAAAAGAAGGCTTGATTTGAATCGCAATTTTTTCGAAGTCAGTCTCTTAACGGCACTGAAAGTGACGCACTTTCCATATGTGTAGTGTGCAACCACTTTCATCAACTTTGTACAGTTAGGCCTATGTACAAATGCCTACGTAGCAAGCTGTAAGGCTTTAGTCAGTTGCGTATTTCCGATGTAACCATAGAGGTGCTGAGCAACAGTCTACTCCGCGGGGAAGTCGCTTTGACGCCTCACATACAGTACCATGCAAAACTTGTTAAACTTGTTGACCTAACCTGCCTAAGAAAGACGGAAAGTTTGGTCAAGTTAGAAACAGAGGTTAATAACCTTTATACAGGTCTAGGTTAAGCACTCAACACACTAGGCTATACATGCATAAGTAGGCTACATCATTTAAAGCAGTATGTTGGGACAGTGCAAACTAGGACGAGGTAATTTTTGTTGTTTTTAGCGAGTGCTATTTCCAAATTTTAAAAATACACATAAGGGTGGGATGCAGTTAAGATAACTTGAAAATTTGCATATTTAGGTATGCATGTACCTGAAATAGGTTAATTATCGAGAAAAACAAAATGCTGGATAGGTTAAAAAATGTTAGGCTCGCTAGCAGTAACATTGCTAGTAATTTCTGGAGGTGTGTCATTCACGGGCCGACGTCAGTTTTGGTGCCTTTACTATACTATACATATATATATATATATACACACAAGAAGGTAGGACACATAGATACAAGACTGCATAGATACAGTAGCTGCGCAGGCTACAATCATACGTCATCCGCCTCTGTGAAATGTGGTAGGCATGAACTCGCGAGTGGGCCATTTTTTACGAATAATTCTGGTTAGAAAAGATTTCATGTCTCGCGTTATGTCCAAATAGATGTTTAATCTTCTTTCACATCGCACGATGTGATTAAAAGAAATCAGCAAGGTTCACAGTGAGCGTAAGAGTGTAAAAAAGTCCAAGATTTAAGTTTTGTCCTAAGACGTGTCCTACCTTCTTGTATATTTACATATGTATAGTGTATGTATATGTATATAACACTCCAAAAGCCTGTGTACATGACCTTGTATGATCATTCTCCTTCAGTTTCATATCCCAACACTGTGCAGGGGTCCGTCACTTCCGCCTCAACAAAGCGGTGCCTTACGGATCCCGCCCCTGACATTTTGGAGTTATATTCACAGTTTTGGGGACTAAGAATGAGATCAGAGATTTAGGCTAGCCTTGGTTAAAAGATTTTAAAGCCTAAGCCCAACGTTATAAAGTTTGGAACAAAATTACAAAATCAAGGATCCTAGGCCTAGATAGGCCTAGGCTATAGGAGGCTACAACAGGCACAGTTCTAGATCAAGATTTTTTTTTGGGGGGGGGGGCTTGAAACAGAAGAATAAAATTTTCTCCCAAATATGGGTAATTCTCTAAATTAGGGTACTAGTAGTGGGACATGAGGTCAAAATTTTAAAATCATCTTTGTTGATTGAAATTTTCACCCATGATAGTGTATTATCAACATTTATTAAAATTAAAAATATTTTTACATACAGCATTGTGCAGGGATGGAAAAAGTGGTATGGCATCGCAATTTGCAATGCAAAGTGCCCCTGCGTGCGATGCAGTTCTCAGTATGTGTAGCATTTTTTTGCGATGCATTTTCAGATGTGGCTGTGGCTTTGAGTCCCTCCTTAATCATCACAAGAATACTATTTATAAAAAACAAGATTTGAAAGTTTTCAATCTGTTCCCAAGTTTTTCATTTATCACAAAAAAACTTTTGAAATTTCCCCTACATTTCTGATGAACATAGCAGCATGTAAGTCGGATGTAAACCAAATTTCAAATGAAGAGCACGGTACATGTATTGTAACCCTATGTCAGATATTGTCAGCAGTATGTGGTGTGTGCGTCTTACATGTGCATGTGCAGTAATTCAGTACATGCAGTACAGTATGCTCCAACGTCGATGTGTCTGAAGTAACAAATTTCTGTAGCGTACTGCGCCCCTCAGAATCATGACCCAAACCATTAACCTAAAATTAACCATTAATATTCTAGCAGTGTCAACTTGGTATCAGTAACTATGTGTTCAGAATTGTGACAAATCCCAAACATAAAGAGCTAAGATCTTAGTCCCATAAGGCACAATAGCCACTGACATTTATTCGGTTTTCTGCGGAGGGCTTATATATGAATGTGCTACCGCTTGTTGGAAGGGCCGCTCAAGGGAGGATCGGTTATTCGCATGCACGTACAACTCCCCCCCCCCTTCTTACCTTCGCTGCTCTACTAGTGATGATCACCCTCAATGTTTTGAAGCCACAGAAAAAATAAACAACATAAAACTGTACAATTTAAAATCATGTTGGTCTATGATGAGGTGATACTCTGCTAGCGGTGCGAGCCTATGGTACGAAGCCCAAAACGTAACATTTTCTACTATCCATACCTCTCCTTTTTTATCATAATCACTTCGATAGCAAATATAAAGCTATTAGCCATTTAGTGTTTACCTTGTGCTGTAAATACCGTTGAATGCGAGTGATTTTTATATCCATTGTAATAATCCAAAGTTATGCAGTCTATGCCATTTGCATTTTAGAATGTAGAGCACCAATGAGTGGCTATAGCCCGTTTGCTACACTGAGTGACTGAAGTATTCTATCATAGAAACTAACAATAGCGCAGTGCACATGAATGTGTGTTACAGGTGTAGACCTATTCCATGGGAAAATACCTATCGAGGGGCGGAGTTTTGTTAACAGTGGCACAACAAAGGTTATGCAACTTTTACGTTGGGCGGTGACCGCTCTTTGTTCTTGCAGATGTTTTGTGACCGCCCTATATTTTCAGCTGCAGAGAAATAATTAAAAAGGGTAGGCGGTGGCATTATCTGATACTACATAGGCAGTCCCGTGTTTCGAAAATTTTTCTTAAAATGAATTCTGCGTTCTTAACGGTCAATTGTCGTATAATTAGACAGATAGCGATGGTAGTTTTCTGCAAAAAGCTGCATTCAAGTCAAAACATTTCATCCAATATCTCAAGATTGGCTAGCAACAGATATTTTTGTGATTTGACGATAAAGAATGGAGGTTATAGCTACTCTATTTAATGTGGGACTAGGATGAAAATTTCTAGCTGCGACATGATTTTCGCGGAGGCAACACGTCTTTGCGTCCAGCTTTTTGCAGCGGTGGGCTTATTAATACTCATTTTAATGTTCTTAATGAACATTTCTCTTGCTTGCGGGCCTTAAGTTTTATCAAATGCAAATGCTCTAGGATTGGCCTATACAGTTCTAGTACAGTCTGGTAAGTTACAATAGCCTATAAAACTAACTTGCGTATAGACTTCAGTATCACACCACAAAAGGCCACTAGGATATCAAGCATACCAATACCTGACACCTCGAAAAATATGTCATTTCAATGTGACTGTCATTTGTGTAAAATACATGGATAAAAGACCTGATACAAAAAGGAAAACATGGTGGAAGAAGTGAATGACGCTAGATTATTCAAAATGAAGCCCACAATTGTTTTGTTTTTGCAAGTTTGCAATCGATTTGACTCTCAGAATGCAAGTCTGGGCAAGCCCATTCGTGGGTGGGCAGTATAAATGGTTCAATGGTTACTGTATGTATTGTTTCAAGCAAACTCCAAGTCCCATTTAATCAGTGCATTTTAACATGTAAACATGTAGCCTATATATTTCCAAACTAAACATACTTTCATGATGTGCAAGTGAATACCCTAGGTGGCAGTTCTTGATTGGTTGAGGCCTAAAGGCCCAAATACCAAATCAGCTCCAGTTTGTGCTCACTGTGAGTGTCAAAGAATGCTCCTAAAATCTATTTCAGAAAGAATGAAAGCTCAGTATTCAGTTTTGGACTTAAATTTTTTTGTGGCCAACAGGTATCAAAACAAGGGGCGGTCATACAGGCGCGCATGTACTGGAGCAAGGACCTTGTTGAGCCCTTTGAGACTTAATCAAAAGCAAACACTCTTATACTTTTGTGATTATTCTAATCACAATTTAGTAGCTTTTTAAAACGGGGAAATTGAGAGGGCAATGAAACTGGGAATTACTACTGTACTTCTGTACATTTTTTTAAGATTTGAGAATAGGGTTTGGCACCTGGTAGAATTGGATATCAGGTTGGGATGAAAACCCTGATACACCCTGTAGGGACTTGTAAAGAAATTTTATATATTTGCAGGAAAATGCAAAAGTTGCTATACCAGCTTGCATGTGAAATAACTGACCCAGGATTAAAACTTGTTCTTCATTGATGACTTCCTACCACTGTAGTTACAGTACAGGTACCTCAAATTTGATGTGCACAGGGTCATTTACATCTAAAATAATGAAGTGGTTTGAATATTGGCTGTAAGCAATTTTTGTCAGTGAAGCTCAGGAACAACTTGAGTGATTAGAGTGACCAGGATCTCAAACTGTTCTTTTGTATGGGCATCCTTCATCAAGAATTCAGTAGATATTGTATATGTTTATATTTCTTGAAAGGACATTTGTACAGTTCACTATACAATCATGGAAAAGTTACCTTGTTGAGTATTATTCTGTTGAAGACTGGTTCTTTTGCAGCCAACTTTCTAAAAATCATGCTTTCATGTTAATATTTTTCTATCCCCAGAGTTCCATGGAAATACTCCTCTACACAAATCATCTTTGAGAGGTGATCCTAAAATAACTGAGCTGCTTCTCAGCAATGGTGCAAGTGTCAATGAACCCAATGACTATGGTGAAACACCATTTCACTTTGCCTGTAAGCAGGGAAATGTAGCAAACATTTATACTCTTTTAAAAAATGGAGCAGACAAGACTTCAAGGGATGCATTAGGAAGGAGTGGAATGCACCATGCTGCAATAGGGGGTAGTGTGTAAGTAATCTATAGCTAGCTTATTAAAAGTTCATATTCCTTTGGGTTTTTGCTGGTAATAGTGTTGACTTTAAATAATTTCTGAATGTAAACAGAATCCATCTGTTTCCCTTTTTGTATCTTGGTCTCATTTTAGGGGATATGATTGAGAAATTAATGCATTTTGTTTGCTTTAATGACAGATTGTTCTCATTCCCTTACCTATCCCCAATCCAAAACATTTGCACTTAAATCATCAGTTATGTTGTCTTTCTCATTTGAGCAGATGAAGCTGAATTAGCTAAAAAGAATAAATAATCATTATCATTCATTGAGAAATTTTCTGCACATAGACTCAGTTTGAGAACTGCATTTCAGTTTTATTAGGTGTAACTTGTGTTCTGTGACTGCATTTTTTTTTAACTTTCAGGTTAGCAATGCATTACTTGGCCCATGTGCTTGGCTTACAATATGATGATGTGGATTTTGGGTAAGAGAATAAAACATCTTATATTTGAAATAAACATTTTTACCTCAAACCAGCTCTGAGAGCTTTTTGAGCTATTGTGATCCGCCACTGTCACTCTGTCTGTCTGTCCGTCCGTCCGTCCGTCCGTCTGTGTACAATTGCTTAAAGTGCTCTCAAACCCTCAGTGTTCAATAGATATTTGTGAAACTTGGACACACAGGTCCTTGGCAGGTGGGCTTCATTTGACCATCAGGAAGTCAAGGTCAAAGGTCATGTAGGGGTCATTTCAGGCCATTATAGGAAAACTTTCAAAATGGATCTCTTCCTACCCAGAACACTTTATGATCCTGCAAGTGGGTGAGAATGTTCCTTGGGTAGCCTAGTTTTGAAGTTGTACAAGGATTTCCGAGTTAATGTCGTTTGTGGTCAGGAGAGGCCAAAAGGTCTGTCTGTTAAATTTGTGCAAAAATGTGTTGCTTTTTGCACGCTGTGCAATGGATCTCGATGAAACTTGGATAAATTGATGCTTGGACCATGGGCCAGCTAGTGCGCTCCAAATTTTTAGGCGAAAGGGTCATTTAGGGGTAATTTGGGGTCATTATTTGAAAATACGCCAAATGCTCCTTTTTCTACAAATAGCAATAGATCTTTCCAAAATTTGATCACAAGAATCTTTTAGTGGTGGTGTGCATTGATGTATAGGATTTAATACCCAAATTCATTTTACGCTCTTTTGGGAGGGGGCTATTCTTTGAAAATAAATCAAATGTTGCTTCTCCTACAAATATCAATAGATTTTTTTGACACTGTGTCACTGTAGTCTTTAAGTATTGACTCTTATGCTGTGTGCTACAATTTGAGGTCGGAGGTCATTTAAGGGTAATTTGGGTCATTCTTTCAAAATACTCTGAGGGCTTTTTCACCCACAAATAGCAATGGATCTTCTTGAAACTTGGTGGAAAGTAATCTTTGAGTAGTGACTCAGTTAAGGTGTGCAAGAATTTTTCATTTGGGCTTATATGTTCGTCTGAAATAAGTTAAAACATTTTTGTAAATCATGGATACATCAGAGTTACAAATGACAGTGGTGCTACATGATAAACTGCTTGATTGAAGTATACATTGCTTGAGGGAATGATTCTGTAGGCATCATAATTCATCATCGTACATGAGTTGTAATTGACAATACCCCTCACTCCCAACTGCATGGTAACCATGTATTCCTTTTGGTAGCAGAGAGTTAATACCAGGTGAACTGTATAATGACGTGTGTAAAGACCAGAAGTTACTGGACGTGTAGTTTGTGCAATGAGTTGTGATTAAAAGAAAATTTAGCAGTTGGGATTAAGGATTGCCCTGCTAAGGTCAGACGTTAATAGAAGTTGATACACAAGAGGTCTGTTCGCTGCTACTTATTAAGAAGGACTGAGGAATTTTATTCAGTGTCACAACATTGACACTTCTCAGATTTCAAATGTGAATCTTTGGACCTGTGGTAATGCATGTGCGTACATCAGTATTGTTTTATGTCAAAACTGTTCTGTTAATTATGTCTTGAATAGCTCACTGTGATATTGACTAGCATCATAGACAATTGGAATGGTAATGCTTTGAACTAAAAATAGCTTTGTTCTATTATTTTCACTGGGGGGAAAAAGTGGACATGTCCTTACCTTGCTTTTGAGATTTGGTAGGGTCTCAATTTCTCAATTTTGCAGTTTAATGTTTGGAAAAAATGTGTTTATTTTGATCATGTGTGTTACCTGCAATCACACCATGCAGTGGTGTACACAGTATTTTAGTTTTTCCAGGAGGGACATGTCCCCAAAATAATCTTAATTTTGCACTATGCATGTAGTATATACCTGTATATGGGGGAGTTGAGGGGGTATGACACAATGCCCTCTTACACACTCTTATACCAAAGATGTTCAACAATATAGTAATAAAATTGTCCAAGTACAACTAGCTTTTTAGAAACTAGTACTTCCCTTTATTATGATCACTCAAACCTCAATGCATTTGTTGCTTCAGAATTAGCCTTTCATAGATCTTTTTAAAATTTGGTGAAACTGTCATCATTTTGGTTCAGTTTGAGCTACTGCACCATTGGTGCTCTAGTTTATTCTTTGCTGAAGGCATAAGGAATCTATTTAATCACCCTGGTGAGTATACTATATGTGTGGGTGTGTGTCAGTTAGATTAGGTTTTACAGCTCAGTTTCTAACCAATGGTTTAACGTGGGCCGGCCACAGCCTTTTTTCCAGTTGTGGCTCACAGGCGTGTTTTCCCTATTCCATTGGTTTTGCTGAGCACTAAGCACAATGGCAGCAGGTTCCATTTGTAAAGTCTTTGGTATGACCTGGCCAGGATTTGAACCCGACCTTCCGGCTGTAAGTCGGATGCTCTAACCATGTCCTATGTGTGTGTGTGTGTGTGTGTGGGAGGGTGGCAGGTGTAGGTTTACAGTATGTTTGTGATACTTGAAATCATGATTTCTCAAAATAGGTATTATAGATACCTTTCAAACATGTTGTATATACATGTATATATTTGTCACATCAAGAGGAAGAACCCTATCGATTTTGGTAGAGGTCAGAGGTCATTTGATGTCATCTTAGGTAAAAAACCAGTAACCATGTATACACAATATCTTAAGATAGAACTGATGGATACTCTTAATTCTTGGTGTTTAGATTTTTGATATTGAGAGAAAAAACTCTTAGTTTTTGGTGGATGTCAAAGGTCATCTGAGTTCATTTTAGATGAAGTTCTAAAACTAGTAAACTGCATGGAAACATGGTATTAAACTCAAGAAGGGTAATAGTTCAGGGATCTCATACTCAGCATGGGGATCATGCCTATATTGAGTACAAGAATACTTTTGGTTTTGGTGGAGTCAGTAGTCATATGGGGTCACCAGAGGTCAAGAGGTGAAAACCATGTAAATACAAATAAAAGGTAACTTTAAAGGATTCCACAGTCAAGATTTAGCCGTTCCACATTTAGTGGAAGAACCTTGTAGTGTTTTGTGGGAATCAGAGGTCATTTGGGATCACCAAAGATCAAACTATTTTAATCTTGTCAGCATATCATATTGCATGATTTTCAATAGCAGAACAGTCTGGCATGGCCAGGCATAGCCTAGCACCTGGCAGAGTGTAAGAACTTGATATTATTTCTTTTGGCAAGGAATCATAGAAGCGTTGTCTGGTTGTTCTGAACATTTATACTTTCAAAGTTATCCAGAATTCCTTGAAGCTGTGAACCTTCAGCTTTGATTTCAATTTACTTCGCTCCTCCTTACCTGTCTCATATTACGAATTAATGCACTCAATCTGCTCTGTGCTTGCGCACCTGGTAGAAAATAACACCGACCTTCTTCCGCTCAGACCTCCAGCTACGGAGGAATAGCCCTCATCCTTCTAAATCTGCCATCTCAAGGATTGAGATGCAAAAGTTTTCGCTAGCGCTATGTTCGGATTTTGGAGTGAATCCCAGTGTTTCTAGTTGGATCTTCCCTAGGGATATCATCGTATCCTTTGCCCAATGCTCCCGACGATAAGTACCAAGCTTATTTTCTTACATACAGGCCCTTTTTAGGCGGTTTTTGCCCTGCTGTTCATTCGCCTTGAGCGTTGGTTGGGCCTACGGCTTACTGTAGTTTTGTTAGCGTGGTTAGGCTCTTACAACCTAAAGCTTTACTACGTGGTCGTCTGTAGGACTCTGAGTACAGTTGTAGTTTCTCTTCCACACTCTCCCCCTTAACTCTACGGCTGTTTTGGGGTTTTCCTTCCTCCCAATCACGTCAGGTGACTTCCCCCTTCTGTTGGGGGGTTCATTTGTATTTTTAGCGCCGTTCCCGATTTTTTTTGGCCATTACCATAGGTTGGTTTTCATCATGGAGGCCTCCCGTTGGGTCGGCCTAGACCTCACTTAGGTTTCCCATTGTGCCGCCATGGCTCTTTAGGTCAATTGGGGATTTCCCACGTTTTTTTTTTTTTTGGAAGGCTTCCAGGACTGTGTAGGCTTACCTCCTCTTCTCAAGGTCACTTTCAGGGCCTAGCCTAGCCTTTTAAGCAGACATTTCTTTGTATATGTATGTTTGTTTAACTAATTTATGAAGTGAATTTATTTTCTTCACTACAAGGATCAACTAGACTAGATATAACCAGGCCATTTTAAATTTCGTTGTTCTTGACCTTTGGTTTTTGTTAAGGGTTTCTGGTTTCCTTATCATTCATCTCTTTATTATCATCTTTTTTATGATTACAATTTTTGTTGGCATTAGAGTATTGTTTTAGGCCCTGTTTCTTCAGGGCCCATTTATCACCTTCTTTGTGTTTCCTAAGTGTGTACTTCACAGATGGCTTCCAGGAAACCACCCGTAAAGTGTTCATAGTGTTCATTAATCAGACCAGGCCGTGACTGGGATGACCATGACACATGCCCAGCTTGTAGGTCTTGTACTTGTCAAAAACCCTGCGTACCCTGCATCGGGTTCACACCTCAACAGTGGGAGGAGCTTGAGTCGTGGCTTACTGGAAGGAACAAAGAGTCAAAGACTCAGAGTGGTTTAGCTAACCAACCAGAGGCTAGCTTGTCTTCCCCCCTGGAGCCTGCCAGTGGGACTGGTGTGACTAATCAGGCTTCAGGTGCAGGCCCAATTCCTTCTGCTGCTGGCACGAAGGCACCCTCAAAACCACCCAAGAAGAAGGTAACTAAAACCACCAAAAAGCAACCCAAAAAAGACAAAGTGAAATCGTCTCAAGGGGGTAAGGATGCTCTGAGGAGCAGTCCATATGGCTCTCAAAAGGAACAATCAAGAAGGATAAGTCCCTTATCAGACCTTTCATCTGAGGACTCAGATGCAGGTCGCTGTCGGGGCAGAACGTTGGAGAGATCGTGTCCTGCCCGCCAATCCAGGTCACCACTGTCTCCGGACAGGCATGCCCGGGAGAGAAGAGAGGACAGGGAATGGCTCCTTGCCCAAATCACATCAACTTTGGGTCCACTGTTACATCACCAGGACCCATCGAATGTAAACTACACAACAACCTGATCCAGATGCCCTTGATTGCATGGCCTCGGAAGGGTTTCCAGAGGACACCTTGAGTACCCATGGGGATTCGCCTGATCCCCCTCAGTCTCCCTCAGAGGATGAGGACGATATTGACTTACCAAAAAGGGCAGGCTTAACCACAGAGGTGGTTGCAAAAGCCATTCAGATTTTTAAGAGACACCTTGGGTTCAAAGACCCTATGCCAGTAGCTACTCCTAACAGAGTCTCCACTCTTACCTCCACAAATTTGGACCATGTTCGGGCCCCACGTATGCCAGTAGATGCAGTCTGCTTTGAGTTGTTTGATGCAGTGGCAAAAAGAGGCGCTGGACTGCCTTCCCAGCTGCTCAGGAGCAAACAATCAAATTAGAAGATGAAGCTTGGGGAAAGCTTTTCTGGCCTCCTAAAATGCCTCAAGAGGCAAAGGAGAAAGCGAGGGCTGACCAGGGTGCCTCATCGGGTGTGTTTCAAGACCCAGTCAGAAAGAGTCTAGAAGATGAAATGTTTGACATCGACCAAGCTAGCAGGGCTGCTATGAAGTTTTCATCAGTCATCCTGCTGGTGGCTGAAATTCTCATGAGGGCCCATCAACAGCTTCCTAAGGATGCAGTTCAGGTCACATGCCGTGAAACTGGCCAACTTCTCCTCCTTTTGGGACCCTTAGCTCACCTCCTTTTTTGCAGAGTGCCAGAGTTGCAGTGAAAACTATGAAATGTCGTTGACAAAAAATTTTTTGGCAACTATGAAATGGCCTTCCCCAGACACAAAGAATTCCCTCCTGGAGCTGCCATTCGAGGGATGAGATTTATTTGTGGGATGCTTTCAAACTAAGTTGGAGGAAGAAGTTAGACGACATGAAGCCGTTGTCAAGTCCACCTTTAGGCGGCCCAGAGGCTCAGCTTCTACCAGACCAGCATGGCAAGAAAGCAAGGGGACACATCCACACACTCGTACTAAGCCGTCACAATCACGGAACCGCACGAGGGATAGAGGAAGGCACAGAGGGCCTCTCTGTTCTACTTATCCCTATTGGGCCTGGGCCCAGTCCAGGAAGGACAGACCCACTAACCGTCCCTACCAGCCTCGTCACCATGATCATGACCCTAACAGCCAACCTCCCATATCAACCTTCGAAGCCCGGCCCTAGGAATGCCCACCCTACCGTCTCCACGTTAGTGGTGGGGGGAGACTCCAACTTTTTACCGCCCATTGGGCGGGTTATCAGTCCAGACCCATGGGTGCTAAATGTCATTCAACATGGCTACAGGATCGAATTTTCCACCAGGCCACCTCAGGGTCCCCAAAGGACCCAGTCCAATGTCAGGCTCTAGAGCTAGAAATCTCAACTCTCCTAGAAAAAGGGGCTATCAACAAAACTTCCAGGGAAGAAGGACCCCTCATCAGATCCTCCTTCTTTCTCACACCCAAAAAGATCGGGCAGTGGCACGCAATACTCAATCTGAAACCTCTAAACAGCCTTTACATAAGGCCAAAACGATTCAGAATGGAGACATTATCAGTTGTTCTACTGTCCCTGTCCCAGGGCCTGTGGGCTGCGAGTGTCGATCTAAAGGATGCTTATCTCCACGAAAGAGACCATAGGTACCTAACATTCCTTTACCAAAATCAGTCCTTCAAATTTGTCGCACTCCCCTTAGGCCTATCCACAGCACCAAGGGTCTTCACCAGGGTCACCAGTGCTGTGGTAGCAGAACTAAGAAGAAGGGGGGTCATTCTCTTCGCATATTTAGACGACTGGCTCATCATAGGAGATTCTTACACTACAGTTTCCTGCAGCACAGAGGTGGCAGTCAACCTTTTGAACCATCTCGGCTGGCTGATAAACCACGAAAAGTCGTCTCTCATACCCTCACAGGAAATTCAGTTCCTAGGAGCGATCCTAAGTCTCAAGAAGGGAATGGTTTTCCCCACTCCAGAATGAATAGAGTCCCTAGTTGCATCAGTACAGAAGGTTCTTGCCCTCCCTTACTCCCCAGCTTCAGACTGGCTACGGGCATTAGGGCTGATGGTGAGTATGGGGGACATAGTACCAATGTGCAGACTCAGGATGCGCTCGATCCAACTGCATCTTCTCAGCCACTTCCGACCTTCCACACGGAGGCTAACGTCTCTAGTCCCTCTATCAACTGCAATCCTACCTTACCTCAGGTGGTGGAGCAACCCCCAGAATTGGGCCCAAGGGAAGCATTTTCAGGACCTCAGACCCCAGACATCCATCACAACGGATGCTTCACTCAAAGGCTTGGGAGCATGGTGGCAGGACAGAAAGACTGCGGGAACTTGGTCCGGCAGGGAGAGCACGAAACACATCAATGAATTGGAACTCCTTGCAGTGTCTCTGGCAGTGGAACGTTTCCACCTACACCTACAGGGTCACATGGTCACAGTCTTCACCGACAAATCAACGGTGGTGGCTTATATCAACCGATCCCCGACCCTTGCCTAGTGACATGGAACCTTTGGCATTGGTGCACCGAGTACAATATAGCCTTAAGGTCTCCACACATTGCAGGCAAGGACAATATTCTGGCAGACGCACTGTCTCGGGGCAGGGTGGACCTCAATGAATGGGCCCTGGATCAGGCCTGGTGCAACCTCCTGTTTGAGGTTTATGGCCAGCCCACGATAGATCTTTTCGCATCCGGTCTGAACCACAAACTCCCCATCTTTTGTTTGAGAATGTTCCACCCATCAGCTTTGGGGACCGATGCCCTGGCAATGTCTTGGGATGGGATGGATGCCTATGCCTTCCTGCCCCTCACCCTCATCCACCGAGTTTTCCTAAACAGATCCTCCAGGACAAGGCTACTACTGATAGCATGAAGGAGAAGCTGCCTGCACGCGTTAACCACGAAACCTGGCCACATTTGTTTTGAAGCCCATGGTGTACGCCTGATCCCTGACCTGAACTTTGTTCCTAAAAAGCGAACCTTGGATTTTATCCCTGGTGACCTCTCTCCCAGAAATTTCTTTGATATCCTCAGAATGGGAAGACAAGAAATGGTGTCCAATTTGATCCCTTAAATGGTATCTAAAGAAAACCAAGCATCTAAGGGCTTCTGACCAGCTCTTTGTTTTACCAAGGCAACCATACACGACGGCCTCAAAGGACACGCTATCCAAGTGGCTGGCTCAAACAATCACACCATTTACTCACAGTCTACATGACATCAGGGGCCAGGCTACTTCTAAGGCTTTATTTGCTAACGTACCTCTAAGTGACATTATGAAGGCAGCAGCGTGGAAGACACCTTCCACATTCGTTTCGTGTTACCTGACAAATACACTCAGTGCTGAGGCAGTCTTTGGCCGTGCAGTCTTAACTGGTCCATTAGGCGGACGTCTACGCAAGTAACCTCCCACCGTAGTGACGGTGCCACTCAGTGCAGTAGTTCATAATACAAGACAGGTAAGGAGGAGCGAAGTAAATTCCCCAAAACTTAAGTGGTTTGGAAATTTACAAGCGACGAACTTACCTGTCTCCATAACCCACCAACCCTCCCCACAGAGCAGCGTGGAGCCTGCAAGAATAGTCTTCCCAGGGCAGGCTGTTGGTGCCTGTAAGATTGGACTCGCATAATGTATCTAGTGGGAGATCAACATCTTGGACTTTAATAGTAAGTTAGAGACATTTATTCTCTTTTTGTCTTAGTTTTGGGCTTGGGGCCTGCTTTTCAGCCCGGACAGGCTTGCTCATTCGCAGCTGTTTAACTGCTCCCATCGTTCCTCTTATATTCTCCAGCCCCGGCCCAAGGGTTATAACCCAGGTGCTTACTAATTATCTTAGTAGTTACTATACAATCTTTGGTGTTGTTCAGATTTAGAAGGAAGAGGGCTATTCCTCCGAAGCAGGAGGTCTGAGCAGAAGTAGGGCGGTGTTATTTTCTACCAGGTGCACAAGCAGAGCAGATTTAGTGCAGTAGTTTGTAATATGAGACAGGTAAGTTCGTCTCTCGTAAATTCCCAAACCACTTAAGTTTTGGGGATTTTACATATTGAAGTTGGGCAGAACACAAGCGCAACATCAACAACTGTGAAAGGATTTCAGGGATGCATACATTAGTATAGAGTAACTTTATAATACAACTGGAAATGTGTACGTTTTTAATTGCATTGAATGAAATTTACATTTGTTTTCAGTGGAGTTACCCCTCTGCATCTTGCCTGTGCTCAAGGATTTCAGGATGCTGTTAAATATCTACTCAGGAGAGAGGTAAAGTAAACCACTTGGCTGTTCAGGCAATAATTTAGGATTTCAATTTTGCATAGTAGTTTCAAGGACTTACTCCTTTTGTGTTAATCACTGAAAACCTTATGGTTATATACACAGAAATTGCAACACATTTTTGAACTTGTATAGCAGTTTGGCCAGCTTGTATAGCAAATTGTGATGGGATGGGGGATAAATTATTCCTTGTTGTTGACTTTTAAGGTAAACACTAAAAAGTTTAACACTTTGAAGCAGATGACCTAGCCATTTGAAGTTCTTTGAAGGTAACATGGAATCTGTATGCATTATTTGATTCTGAAATATCATTGAAAAAGTTTGTGTGGCCAAGTGGGAAAGTATATTTTTGTCTTTGTTAGTCGTTTGCTCAAAATATTGTAAGCACACTGACTTGCTTTTGAGACAGATTTTATTTTATAATTTCCACTGCCTCTTATTTACCCCTTGTCCTGTTGGTAATTTTTCTGGAGTATTATTTTGTGAAGCATTTCTTCTTCCAGAGGTGTGATGTAAGATCTAAGGATATGAATGGAAACTTACCAATACATTTTGCTTGCACCACCGGTCTGACAGAAACAGTTTGGACATTACTAGAAAAAGGTGGCTGTGGAATGTTGAATGTGGAGAACCAGAAAGGGCAAACACCAATGACCATATTGAAAGAGGGGGGTACAAGAGCGTAAGTGAAGATGTCTATGACATTGGCCAGTTGATATTGTGTTAGATGATAAGAAGCATTTTCTAGGTTTTTGGTTTGTACATTGTCGTACAGCCTGGGTGTGTATTTCTGTATGTGTGAAGGTGATAGAAAGATCACAGGATTGTGATCTATTGGTGAACCATGGACACATCTCACCTCTGAGTACAAGAACTCCATTTGGTTTTGTGGGTGTCAGAGGTCACCAGATGTGAAAACACTGTAAACATGATATTTTGAGAAACTTGATAGCCATGGATAACAAATATGACACAGGGTTGAACCATGTTCAGGGGTTCTGCCAGAAACTGACAAAAATTGGGGGTGGGGGGGGGGGATTTATTACTGCTTAACCATCCAAATTGATGCTGTCCTTGGCCAAAGTTACAAGCCAGTTCAGGGGGACACAAGCTTGCTTCAAGGCCCCTTGTAAGGTGCAGTTTGATTGGTTTTAAAAGTCATTTATTGGTTTCGATGAAAAGAGAAACCTATGCAGTCACGATGGTGTGTGCATGTATGTGTGTGTTTGCGTGTGTGGGTGTATGTATGCGTGTATGTGTGTATGTACAGTACAGATTCGCCGAGGTTGACAAAAACGTCAAGTCATACCAGTCTCACATCGTCCTAACCTGTTGCAACCCGCCGAGAACGTCGAGCAAATCCGCCGAGATCGTCTAGGAACTCGTCGAGCTCTGTAGTTCATTTACTCGTCGAGTTTGCACATATTCACATGCACTAATCCAGGACGATGTTTGCGGGTTAAGCTGGTCGAACTCGTCGAGGCATAAACCCTTTGTAATGCCGAATAACTATTGTAATTCATCGGGTGTTAAGACGCCCAATAATTAATGTGATTTTGCTTAGGCGGAACGTTTGTTGTACACATAACGTTAGCGTTTGTTAGGTCAAACTAAATAATTGGCTAGGCTTTATCAATAGGCTGCCATTTCACTACAGTAGTACTGTAAGTTCAGATCGTGCAATCTGTTTTGGCGCTGACTATGCGAAGAATCTAAAATATTGAATCCGGAAATACCTCGGTGAAAAAGAAGCCTTCGTATTAAACACAAATGACTGTATTTATCATTCTTATTGAAGTTATTCACGATGACGAAAAACTTGGCAAACTTGCGCAAACGTTCACGATGCCTATAACAACATGTTAAGTACTTAAAGCCTTCACGGTATTACACTGACTGAAATATGTTCATACCGTGTAGTACAGCAGCGTTTTTTTGCCTTATGTGGTGCGGCTATGATCGATGCATACTGTAAATTAGATCTTCAAATGTCTAACTCTCATAGAATTTCTCTGACACAAAGTTCCACGATTGTTGAAAATCGTACAATTTGGCCGCGAAGTTTGGTAGGAAAAGCGCGCAAATGTCCGAAGTTCTTATGGTCACTTTTCAAATTGTAGATTTGGCCGCGAAGTTTGGTAGGAAAACCGCCCAAATGTCCGAAATTCTTATGGTCACTTTTCAAATTGTACCGTGCAGTCGTTAAATTTGTTACAGCGTAGATGAGGTTTTACGGCCCAGTTTCTGACTAGGTAATTTAAGTCGAGCCGGCCACGGACTTTTTTCCAGTTGTGGCTCACAGTGGTTAAAATGCCGTCGAAAAATTAAACTCATTTCTTAAATTGTGTGGTGTCTTTTGCAAGCATTTGTGTGGAAGAAGCTTCCGACCAGGCCCGCCAACTGACAATACCATCGGAAAGTGTCACGTTTTCAACGCACCAACGTGCGTTTGACGTTAGTTCAGCAACGGTCGTTGATCAACTAGTTTTTCATTGTGAATTTTCAATGGAACCATAGCATTAAGTCAATCAAGTCAGTCCTGGTTGCCCCTAATCCTCAACTAGTTGACCCATTCATCGTGTCCCTAACCCTCATTGTGATCTCCAGAGGAACTTCTTTTCAATCGGTAAGGGGATTATTTTATCAGTGGTCAAGTTTATTTGAACAATGAAGAAAAAGCCGAGTCAAAAAACACTTGAGCTGGACAGTTTGTTGTAAGATCGATGTTCAGCATTTAAGTTTGTCTGTTCTTATGTTATGCACGGAAGTGTATATATACAGTAACAACCCTACATTAACATTTAGAATTATTTCAAGTTGTAAAGTTCGGGGGAACTTGAGTTGCGTATTGGGTGTACAAAGTTATCTAGTTTGTGGTTGAACCAATTTAGTGATCTTAGACTCGCGGCTTTACTGAAAACACTTCAAGAAAAAAGTTTTTTAAGTGCTAAAAATTGACACGGATCAATAGAAAGTCAATCGAAACTTTAAACGGGCAAAGTCACGACGGGAACCTGCTTACATATAACTTCAAGGATATTTCATTCCTGAACAAGAAAATAAAATGAATACGCCACATATGCAGTACACAAAAATTATGCTTTTATGAAAGTGTTTTGCATCTTTAAATTAAAACGTTCATTTGGAATAAGGTGCGAAATAAAATTATCATCGATGAAACTCATTTGACAAGGTATTAGTTGGTAGGCCTACTCAAGAACGGTAAATACAGTTGAAAATTACGTTGTCCGTTTGAAATGTTTATTACCGTTTTACAGTAGGTCTGCGTAACATAACATATTCTCTTTTTACAAAAAAAAAAAAAAAAAAAAAAAAAAAAGACTACCAGTGTTTAAAAAGTAGTCGCGTCTTAATCATGTGGGTAGAAACAGGAATTTAGAGTAAGGCGCACTGAAATCGTTGCATTTGTTAAAAAATAGTGCTTTGCTGCAAAGTGAAGAGTTTTTCTGTGTTGTGCGCTCAGTTAACGAACGGTAAAATGCTGTACTTGAATTAAGTCCCGATCCGGAGATCCTTTCCGATTTAGGTTGTTCTGACAAGTTTTGCATTCCGAGGTGTATAGGTGAATGAAACCACCAGCTTTTCACGTAATGTTTATAAGATTTACTATTACCAAATTTGATTTTATATTAAATATCGGCCGCCGCAGCCAGGGAGCTATAAGATTGGACGTTGTAACTA